>JAODIE010020301.1:203047-472581 GCA_027575565.1 Diploeciton nevermanni
TATCAACTAGCGCATTTATTTGTGAAACATACCAAGGGTTTACAAACAATAAACACTAATTTATTTCCGAAATCTAGCAAGTTTAAGCTTTCCAGGAGATGTATAATATAGGCAACACAACTTACATCAAACTCTGCATCTCTGCATTCTGTTCAAAGGCGAAAATAGCATGAAAGATTCTTGGATAATTTGTAAGCTCGGTATAAAGTAGCACTGAAGCGCAAACAAAACGATCATTATAATATAACAACTGACAAAACGCAGACATAAATACGCCGGCAAAGTGAATGAATTTTAATTGGGCGCGTAATGGGCTAAAAATTATACGGCAGCATTCGCACACCTCTGGCACTATGGTCGTAGCTCATGACAGGCTGTAAAACAGGAGACGCTGTGCATAAATCGCACCAACACGGCGACATGCGCACCATTTTATTCGTTATGAATTCAATCGGTTTGATATATGAAGCACGCGCATGATATACGAGTGTCTTTTCCCAGGCGCGATGCATGGTTGCCGATTGTGCTGCATTGGGGAATGTCGATTTTTTGCGGCAGCCTCCGTGCACGCATGACATTACTCGCACTTGTAGCATCTTAAGTTAGATGCGTCTGCAAATTATGTCTTCTCTAGAGAGATAGTGTTGGTAGATAGAGGTTGTTATTAGGAGGAAATCAGCATGCTTCTGGACGTAATTGCGTTTTAAACATGATAATCAAATATAATGTGCAGAGTGGAGCGAGAGAGATTGTTCATGACGACGAGAATAAAGAAAATATTGTTTGTTGCTGTATTACTAATGATTGAGGTAATATTTTGATAGTAACAGCACCACATTAAGCTCTCATTAGCTTTAGCATTAAGCTCAATTAATAAAAATACTTGAGATGTACACTACGTAACTTAGTTTTGCAACAAAATGGTTGCATGTACTAGTAGTCTGTAAAGGATATAAATCCATTATAAATATAAAACCATTCTCTTGCTAATTCTTCATCCCCCGCACTCAATAGCCATATACATTAACAACAATAAACAATTACCATATAACGTTCTTTCCTTTGTCTCACAAAATGACAAGTTCACAAGCATGTGCATTAAATTAGAAAGTGTTTTGTCCACACGATTTTTACCTCCATTCATAAATTTCAACTCCAGCCCACTTGCATATTTCAACACCCACAACCGCCAGCCCTATTCCTGCTCTCTGCTGCAATGTTGTAAGTACTTAATTCAAACATGAAGTACCGACATTAAAGCAGCAATGAAATGAAACAACGCGCCACGTGAATTCGATTAGGCGACAAAAGTTTATTGGCTTTATTTCACCAAGACCTGGGATACTAAAGTCTATCCATTGTATAATGAATACTAAGAGCAGCAAGAAGAACCTTAAAAGGTGAAGTGTTATGTGTGTAGATGGTGTTATGCGTATCTTACAGATTTGTTAACAGCAATTTTTATCCAGAGAGCAACATCTTACGCCTACGCCACGCGTGCCTTAGACCAGACACCAGAAACTTAGGAACGCATAATGATGCGGATATTTACAAAGCTGTAATGGATAATAGACAAGCGGCGATTGTGGATATTAGTTCACATGTAGAACTGAAAAGAGGCGGCGATTAAATCGTTCTTCCATCCTGCGCAAGACGACGCGGTTATAATAGAACAATGACACTTATATGCATAAATAAACAATGAAATTGATATTATACGAGTTGTGTTTGTCGCTTGAAATCTAGAGCAATTTATTTTTTTATATGGTGAATGGGAATTGAATTTTATTTTAGGATACTTTTTTGCAAGTTTATTTCGTTTATTTCGTTTATTTCAGTGCTATTTAATAGCTCCCGTAGTTGCAACGTGGTTGTTAGAGGGCGACACTATACAGACACAGTTCGACGATGTGCAGCGTTACTCAGCTGTTTTTGTCAATAAATTCAATTCTTGTTGATCACCGCGCAACTTATGGTGAAGCACGATGGCTTAAGTAGATGGAAAGTGTAAACTAGGAGATTTCTCAGGCACTCAAGACAATATAATTCTAATTCTAATTATGTTGATTAAACTTTACTATAACACTTAGTTTTAGTCACTTGGTAAAACATTTCTTCAGAAAACAACAACTACCTTCAATAGTTATTCAATTATTTTCTCTAAATTTCCAATTCTCAACGGTGTTATCATCTGCTGTCTACATTGTAATCATTAGACACATTTCGATTTGCAAGTGGGTTTACTAGTATTATTTACTGCTAATTATACGTAATTTTTGCAACAAAAGGTAAACAATATAAGTATGTATACCAGGAAGTACATTAAAGAGCAAGGTTTAACAAATCTAAAACTTGACCTCTCTCAATTGTTTTGAGACGAAACCCTCTCTCGCACTACTAGCCATTTGCATTGCTACTTCTGCAAAAACATTATTGAAGAACGGACCTCGGAGCGTTATATATAATACAGCTGTTATCTCGCTAGGGCGAGATATTTGCCTAAAAATTTACTTATACGAGTACCTACACACACCCATAACATTGCACTGAGAAGTGCAGTAAGTATGCAAGAATGTCAATTATTCAATTGCGACTCATGGACCGCACACATCGACCATCCGGCGTTGGCGAACCAAATGCGGGAAGGTCATTCTCCACCTTGCTCACTAACCATTTGCTTTATCGCGCGCATTGTGACTAAACGTTCACGGGCAATCGATTATAAAACTGAAAACGATCACCAATTGAAAAATACTAAATTGCTCGCCATAATGATAATAATAATAACGGCGGTTTGCGCCGAAGCAATTTGCCTGCGCATGCTGGACGCAACAAACAAGCTGTTTATGTTGTTTGTTGCGATACATGCGGATCGATTCAGCAATGGAATTGAGCGGTTTTGTGCGCCGCATGGCACAATGTGCGAAAGGAGATAGCTCATTTCGCACTTAATCAATTTACACTTTCATACAAGCACATTGCGATATTATAATGTGCGCAATTCTATGCGAGTCGCGAAATTACAATATAAAGTTACTAAGTACGCAGAAGGTGGCTACGCGTGGGAACGCAATATGTACGATAAAAGATTAAATTATGCTTGATTGTATCACATAAAGACGATAGAAAAAGCCTTTGATAATGAGATGTGTTTTTCTATAATCAGCTGTAGGAAGATGCTTTCTAGAACTTTTCCCAAGAATTCCGACTTGTATGTTTGCAAAAAAACAAAATTTGTTTTTTTCTACATTTATCTCTCACACATTGTCAAAGCGTCAATATTATTCAACCTTTCAAACTCAAGTTAGCTTAAAACTCATAATCATTGAACAAGTACATATTGACTTTAATAACCTACACATTATCCTCCAATTTAGGTAAAGTGCATTATGATTTTCAAGTCATCTTTTCTGTTTGAAATTTTTCCACTGCACAATTCTTTTCCAGGCACTTTTTAAATAAATTGTCTCTCAACAATTTATTAATCTCATCTGTCTATAAAAGCGTCTAGACACAAATACGCATCTACATCAAGGTTATCAACCTTTGCATATCTGTGCACGGCTTAAACGAACAATAACTGTACAAAGTAAGCTCATAAGTAATCGCAAATACTCGAAGCACCCACTACAACGCCGACCATTCCCCGATCGCTGGCGCAATTGCATCTACTACCGCACATTGCACCGCAATCGGCGGCATACCCTTGTAGTACACCTCGGGAAGTATATTTGCTCTTGACACTTGATGCGGCGGCGGCTCGTCGGCCGTGGCCATAAACAACAATGCTCTTGTTAGGCCCGAGAATATTGTAGTATGCGTCCACCTTCGAGACGCACTTGTGCATAGTCTCAGCGCGCTGAAATACGGCCTATCAGCGCGAGTATCCATTTTATGTGCAATTCATCGTCTCGTAAATACAAATATCGCTTTATAGATACATGTGTCTTATAACTTCTCGACTTTCATCGATGCATTCTGAGATCCTATAAAGTGCGCTTGTTAATGCCTATTCAACCAGAACTAGTATAAATACGTTGAGTTCATCCAATGGCATGTAGTTTCGTAACATCCTGTATAATAAGTGTTTAAAAAGTCAACGTTATGAAGACGTCTCATATATTGTTTTCGTGGGCGTTCTGTCACCGTCGCAGCAGGAGAGAGTATCTGCAGCACCCACGCGAGCAAACACTCGACTTCTCGCCCTCATCATCTGCATTTTTTACTTGCTTTCAGTTAGTTTTGTTGGCTTAATGCTCTCAGGGTTTGGTAATCCGCGCCTTGGTTATGTTCAATACTGGGCCATTTCAACGAGCAAAAGAGTTGATGACGATACCTTTACGATTTTATTAACTTGCGTTTGTTATAGGCATAAAAGAGGTAATAAATACATAAAATGAACAAGAATGTTATTAACACATAAAGTTCATTGTGATACCACAAAAAGGAAATATTCAAAGAACGATTTTTTTGCTCAACTTTTAATTGCTCTATCTGAAAGTGATGGAATAATTTTCTGAATATGAAAAGTGTTTATCTTTAATAGCTGGAGATAGATGCTTTTTCTATAACTTTGAAGCATATCAATAAAAAATATTCAATTCGCTAGTTTCAAGATTGTCCTCTCATAAAAAAAAACACAAAAAAATATTTTAATAAACACAAAAGCTTTACTCTTTCATCCGCATTAGTTATAGTTTTATGAAAATATTATATATAGTTATAGGTGTTATGAATAATATAGTTAGTTACTTGGTAACCAATCATACCATTCCACACAGTTTTATTTTGTAAAATCTCCAAATATAATTTATTACTTACCCGGTTAATTAATTAATTCCCTGACAATACCATAAACAAGTTTCTCAAACTCCTGCGCATATTAATCGCAAATTCTTCGCAGTGACAATCGCGTTCTTGATCCAGGTGGTCTCCCACAGCGTGACCAGTAAACATTTAGTCACTGTTGTCCTCCACTTTCAGTACAGAGATTCAAGTCACTCGTTTATTTTGGATATGGAAATACTTAAAGACACAAGCAACAAGATTTTTGAATGTTGCTTAAGAAATATTCTACATTGCTTCATATTTTGGTATTCAAAGAAGGTATCTAAAATGCGGTTCTGATAATTTTTTAATGTGGATTTTGCCTGTGAAACATTAATAAAATTGAGACAGTTTATATTAACGTAATTTTTCAAATGGAATAAATAAGTAATAATTTGCATTAGTTATGCAAATCATCCTAGTAATGATTGTAGCGCGTAAGGGTGATTACATTAATTAGCTATTGAAGATATAAAACAGGAAGATTTAACATAACATCGCGTGTATCGGTGCGACTAATTAAATACGAAGCAACAATTTGACTAATTTCAGTCACAACAAGCAGGTGATGTCATGCCAATATTCAATTTCACAGCAAGGAAACATAAGGCGTTTTTGTTTCAATTGACATTACATAATCTATATCTTCATTGATTTTCATTATTGAATTCAAGTCAAAACCATCAACCAGTTGAAACTTTTTAAGTAATCATTGGTTTCTACTCTAAAATCTCCTTCTTGGAATTAGAAATTGACTTGAATATATCTGATGGAGTGCAATGTAGGCTTGTACCCCGTGCGCCATAATAACTAATTGCTCACTGTGTAAGGTGAGTGCCACTGCTTTCTGAAATACGAGGCAACCTGGCAGTCGCCAGCAGCCATGTTGTCGCTCGTTACACTTGGCAAGCACTTGCCCAGAGCCGATGGTGCAGGGCGTCGGACATGTGCGCGCACATGACCGCGAGCAATTATACCAATGCGATGGGCGCCATGGTCAATTCCCGGTTCGGCTGTCTATATTTACATAATGCACGCCAAAACGCAAATGATTATTGCGCTACCAACGATGGTAGTGCCTCCAGGCTACGAGATATTATGCTTAAGCGGAAGGTTTGTGGTAGGAGTTATGTTGGTTTGATTTAATGGCGTAAATAAATTAATTAGATACGTTTGATGTGAAGCAGAGAAAATGCATTCGAACTATGAAATAAATATTAAGACGGGTAAAATTATGTAATTTTAGAGGTTTTTAATGATTCAATCTAATTTTATTTTCCTGCACAAATATCAAGTATCAGTTAATGAAAAATAAATATGATTTATTATTTTAAATATAATTTAAAATGTTGTGCGTTGTAAGTTCTTCAAGTCAAAACTAATAAACACATTATATTTAAACTTGCATTGCAATCAATAACTATCTGATTATCGTATACCAGGTGCTAGGTTTAAGCGAAGTCCAATTAGATGAAATTAACTTGTTAGAATCGACATTAATCAAGACAATTATTAATTAATGTTTATGTTGCTATTTACGCATTTAATCAAACACAATCCTGCACGCATATCATTCGATTGCATGTATATGAATAATTAATCTAATATTAAATGGAAACACTAATCATAATTTAAAATATCCCATTAATCCACAATTAAAGTCGAAACAAACTGCACTTGAATTATTGTCAATCTGCATTATTTAGAACTAAACAAAGTAACTAAACAACTGCTTGCTGAGTGCATTAATTTACTACAACAACGAACAGATTGCTCATAAATAAGTAATAACAAATGAGAAGACAATTTTTTAAAGAAATTCTTTGGAAACACGCGAGGAATCAATAATGAATAAGCAATAAATCAGTGTTATGTCCGTACGGAAATTCGGAATTAGACGCACATCATACTGTTGAGATTAATCGACTTTAGAAGCATGATTGTAAATCAGGAGAATAGCGGCTGTTGAGATTTCTATTCACCTGATTTGAAATTTTGCTTATTTGTATCATTAGTATGCTTAGTCTATAAACAGAGATTGTTTTTTTATGAGTGATGATGGTTTTAGAATAACCAAATTTAGTTACTTATTGTAATAACATATTTATTGATGGTATTCATTTGAACATATTTCCATGTTCGTCTAGTATATTTGTAACAAAACAGAAATTACTCTAAATGTTGTAGAACTAACATGACTAACATTCTTCTTGCTCTTGTTTAATTTAAAAAGACAATTTTAAAGTAGAGTTTGAGTAAAAATATAATAAATATCAAGGTAATTAAATAACAATTAACATTCCTCTTCATCTTCGTCTTTATTATGATTTTTGAAACGTTGGTGTAAAAATCACACTACTATTTACACTACTTTCAATTCTATTAATTCAGTGATAACTTTCAGATTGAAGTGTTATAAATATAGCTATAACAAGTAAATTCATTGAAAGCAACGTTTAATAACCTTGCGTCATGAAATGAACGCACAAACACATTCCGTCAACAAATAAAGAGCAATGAAATTGATCATGTAATCTCCTCTAGGTGGTTGAGGGCGTACATTGAGCAAACATTGCACTACTCGTGTTCAGTGTGGTTAAATAAAGCGCTTTGCACGCGCATTCTAAGTACGAACGACGTCGAGAGATGCGCGGAGATTGAAGATACCGATAGCCAGTAATCCCAGCAACTCTATGCATTTCCTCCAGCTGTTTATCGACTCACCAGCAAATAATACTCACGCCTATCAGGCGGTTTGTGTGGGAGAGCTGGGAAGCATCGAACGTGAGAATGTCAATATTTGGTAAAATCAAAATGTCGCAACATCGTGTAAATATCCAGAATCATATGAATATGACGATTGGAATATTGATGCCGCAACTTACAACTATTACAATTATATTATTATTATTATCTAGAATCTTGTATATTCACATGCCGATAAAAAAAACCCATTCATTTTCAATTACAAGCGCTTATCTAGTTTCCCTATCAAATACAAGTTGTATTTTTTGTGACACCACCACTAAATTAAACTATTAACAAATTTACATGTTTTCACGTTAGCTTACTGCTCGATTGTAATGCGCTGCTGTGCTTTGATTAATTGATGGTGTGCATCTGAATTGCTAAACGAAACTTGGCGCAGAGCAGCGTGTTGTAAATGCGACGTGATAAAATAAATGCACGTGTGGGTTCGCGTTTAATTACAAGAAGTAATTAATTCTGAGCGCGTCGCTCTGCTGCGCCGAACACCTCGGACAATGATTACCGATGTAATTGTGAGTGTCCACGGCAGATACCGTTTCGTCAGGTTGCGGAATGGGATTGATATCGGTGAAACTCCATCCAGAGAGTGCAATTTACATGCCTCTTACAAGTTGGAGCGTTTATTTTTGACACTGATGGAAAATGCACTAACATTAATTCGAAAGTACGCGAGCTTTAAATTGATGTGATTAAAGTAATGTTGATTTTTAATAATATCATAAAATTACGTACAAAATATATTTCAATGTCAAGATTTTGAGAAGAGTACAAATTTATATAAACAAATTAAAATTTCAATTTAATCAATGTGGTTATCCATTAAAGCGGTTTGTTAAATTTTCGCTAAATGATTGGTTCTTCATACAGTCTTTCCAAATTACACGATACAATTGAGAATTGATCTATAAAATTAAATACTTTTTAACTTAGAAATCGATGTATGAAGAATGGTGCATTAAGGTTGGCTCCTGCTTCCTACCCAGGGGACCTGTGTTCGGTTCCCGGTTGAGAAAGTGGAGAGCTGTAAAAGACAAGTTCCCCCTAGGGAGGATCTAAAACAATCCGATTAGGTGACAATAATCCGCAGAGTTGGGGTGTGGTAGTAACCTAAAAAGTCTGTTTACGGGCACTAAATTTGAGGAACTTATTAGACTTAGATAAAGCATTATTGCTTAGGAATTGTCTAATCAAAATTTGAAGTAATACAAAATAAAAAATGGCTTTAAATTAAAAATATCAATCATAAGTTTCTATTAAGTTCTTGTCTTCGTGATTTACTTTTGAATAGTGTATTTTGTTTGTCATAAAATTAGTTATAAAAATATTAAATTTAATTTATACCTTGAAAATTCATAGGCATTAATGGAAAAAAAAACATTTATTTTAATGTTTCTCTGTGTATTAGGGTTTTCCTATAGCCTTATTTTAAAAAAAAAATTGGAAATTGTTTTTCTTTCAGATTTGTCTAATATAGACTTCCCAATGTGCACAACCGAATGAAAAATACAAATTATTCCATAAGTTTTAACACATTTTAATGCATACATATATTTTCGATAAAAAATGTTTTTGTAGTCAAGAATGCTTAAGATGACAAACAATATCAATATTTGTGTTTAAATAATCACAGAAGTAGTAGCAGTTTTTTCCAATATTCTTGGACATAATTAACAACATCTGAACAAATATTAACTTATCACTTCAACGTGATAAAAACAACCGGCTTATTAATCTTTGATTATATTGTACTCTTCCACAAGCAAATATTTGACAACTCTTGGTAGTCAATAAGAAACATCAACAAACGTCAATGTGCCAGCATCATCTTCCAACTTTCTTATCACATCTATTCATAACCAGTCGAAATAATGAACTCGGTGTAAATTTCATAAATTGATCCAAGAGTCAGCCACCTGTTGTAACACATGCGCGAGCGTGAGAAACCGGAGGAATTTTCAATATAATCGATTATGTATTAAATTATCTGTACGTAGACGCAATTGCGCCATAAAGCTAACAATGCCGAGATGACCAAGTGCTTCGGGATGAGATTGGGTACGAATTCCAATTAAAATAGGACTGGAAAAGACTGCCGATTGCATTTGTCACATTTTATTCAAGGCAATTTGTGGCGACTGGCTTTTGCTACATTTCACACGATTTAAGACATAGTTCCCTTTAATCTTTAGTACTGTGCATTTTTCTCTAATCGTTATTAATAAGACAGTTGGTACGTGCAGAGAATGTGGTCTGTGGCAGACAGAGAATTGCGGAGTGAAATCGTTTCAATGTGGATATGCCATGGGATACTACAATAGTGCGCATCAATCAAATAGGTTGGAACAACAGGTGGATGCGTCTGAAAAGTAGGTTGCAATTGTTGTCCAAGGTTCATAAACCAATGAGAGATAAATTTTACGAATTAATACCTAATATTTACATTTCAAAGATTTTTTTTAGAAATGAAAGAGTTTTCTAGATTAATGTATACAGAAAGATAAATCGTGTGACTCGTTAAAAAAGAAGAATTAATCAAATCAATATAGAAAGAAACACAATTTATAGTTACATTTTACACGTCATTTATTTTTATTTAATCATCATTGTTTGAAACAGTTCAAATTTAATTAATTAATGCGTATTATTCATTATCCTGCAAACTAAGATCCATTTCTTGAAAATCTGTAGGGTTACGTTAGCTTGACCGACGTTCAAGTTTCAAGACGGATAGATTATGACGAGGAAGAGTTGCATGTCTATAAATCTTCATAAATAAGTTGCAGGCCTTATATATATATATATATATATAAGACAATTTTTATGTTCTTATATTAGCCAGCGAAAAACTCAATAAAATCTAAAAAGTCTTAAAAGCAGTTTAGAATAAAACATGATTTTCATAAAACGCAGAAAAGGTAACTTTTAAGTTAGTTATAGATGTTTATAAAAAGTGAAGAAGTCATGCAAACGAAGAGGATTTAATGAAAGCAAAAGACAAATCTCAAAGTCTTAACCTAATAATTTTTAATAGCCAAATTGTTGGCATTCTACGCTCGGACGTAATTTATGATCACGCCACCGGCGTGCTTGCCCACTTTAGTTAAAAACACGGACGCATAAGTGAGACGCGCAGCTTCCTTTTCTGTGCGTGTCATCGACTTTAAGAAGAAGCACAAAGACGCCGAAGTATTTATTTTTATTGTCGGTGTACTAGTTGTGATCGATCGGAGATTATTGCCAAGCTGTTTTATCTCTTTCTCCTGCGCACCAGCCTGCGCTGCTTTTTTCCTCCCTACTTAGTTGCTTTGTCATGAAGAAGCGGACCACGCTGAATCCTTGCTCTCAAGCACACTCTTATTGCGTACAATAAACGTCACTCAGATTTCTTCAAACGAATAAATCGTCGACGACGCTAACCATGACCATCACCCGCTATACTCGGGAATCATTTCCATTGTAGATTTTTCTAAACATTGAAAAAGTCGCGGGACGCTAACTCGATTTACCAAGTCCGCCAAGTGGCATTGCGCGTCGAGCGTGTGTAACTAAGTAATTTACCGATGGCAGCGTATTAATTAGAATGCAGGAAACAAATTCTTCGTGCGCATTAAAATGCAAATACAGTAAAACGCCAAACGCGATGCTGGCGCGAGTAAATCTTTTTGGTATTTGTCATTGGTCGCTGGGTTTTTCAGTGCATAAGTCGTGCGGCTAATTCGACGGAGGAAAAAAGACACCAAGTTGGGCATATTGCAGGAATAGTCGCAGGACGTATATAGCGATTTGAGATGCGGCGCGGTCGATGAGCAGGTGCCTTACTATATTCCGTATTCCACGTACTTGTCACTTTTTTGCTTCTGACCGAATGGCCGTTGATGCCATATTCAAGACTGAAGGCATCATCGCAATGCGCGTTTAATTTCGAAGGCTAGCATGCGATCACCATATGGATTGTGCGTTTTTTCAAGCCGATCCGGCAGAGCGTGCTTGATTAAATTATAGCCACTTGTCATTTAACTATTTATGTGTTTATTAATCCTTTGGGGACGGCGAGCGCCGCGCAGGATTTGAATTATGCCATCGGTACACGATGCGAAGATACTGCAACAGGTTTCAGGTTGATCGGAGCTCATTGCGGGGCGTGTGCGGTTTACAATGTTATTAAATTCTTAGAGATGCAGAGCATTATAGATGATGTTAATAAAACTAGAGCACGCATGAATAGCCACGCTAATTTTTAATACTGAAAAGACTTGCATATGTTTACTAAGTGAAGAGCTCGATTAAAAGTGAATTTAGATTTTGTATGTTATTTTGCATTGTTTTAATTAATACAAAATTACTTTTAACTGCATATTTATGCATTAACCAAGCCATCCTAGGTCCAAAGTCTCAACCAATTTCAATTTCTGTAGCATACGCCCACTAACATTCGAAAAATCACAATAAAGAACCGATGTGGCATGTTACAACACATTTATTCAAGATCTGGTAGAAAACCATAAATTAAGTTTTCATAACTGACTCAGAGTAAAACAAGTTTCTCATAAAACTCAGAAAAAGAAATTATTTTAAATATTATTGTTAATTTATTTGTTTGCGCAACATTAAACCTTGAAATAAATCAATTTTTTATTTACTAATTTAATAAGTATTATCAATTACTTAATAAACAATTTACTAGTATAACCTGGTTTTTTTTTCTTTAAATCAGTTAAATTTACTTTCACATGAGTGCAATTTTATATTTAGTAAAACCATTTTTTATTCTTGATGTACTTTTCTAAAAATTCTTTCTTCGGTTGTCCTTCAATTTACAAAAACAATCAGATTCCAAACCAGTCGTAATTCTTCAAACACCCACATTAATAAACACCATCATGCATTACAATGTATCCTTACTTATAATAAAGTTGAGGCCAAAATGTAGAACCATACATCATCACTAAAAACGCACAAGAAGACATCACAAATCTCCCCCAGTTTGTTAGCAATAGTCACACATAATTCTCCACAACGTTCAGCAGTCATCCGCTGATCTGTGAATTTGGTTTTAATACCAAACGTAGATGTTCAATAGAGTTCAATTAAAGCCTGATCACATTATTCCTATCATATGCTTATCACTTCCGACATTTTAGCAGAAGAACACTATGTTAGTGACCATCGGCCCAGGACAAATCAAACTCACTGAAATATTTGTTCTTTGTTTTTCAACCATTAATACATAGCATATCATCATGAAATAATTATTATAGTAGAATAATATTCAATAATTGCTATTATATAATTAAATTTACACCTAAAGCATATTTTAATTCTGAGAATAATACCAGCTGCATTTGAAGATACCACAACATGTCCTTTTTTCCCGGGTTAAACTTAGCAAATGCATTTCGTTAATCACCGAGAATACATTTACTTCAAACAATGCGATGTTTGGAAAAATTCTTGTTGCTCAACTAGCAGCAACATGTTCATCTCAAGTGTCAAAATATGCAATCCTAAAGATCCATTTGATAATTAAAGTCATTTTTCTTTGGATAAAGCGCAGGCTTTAGTTATAAAAATGAATTTTTCCTTTAAATGTCCTTTAAAAACAGTCGGCAAAGCGGTTACATAACATCCAAAAACACTTTATTTTTATGTGTTTACTTGACTTTAGGCACGAATTCAGAGTAATAAAATATATTTACTGTTATGCTCACTATTTTGTTTATGTTTAATCCGTTTTCGACGCCGTTTTTCTTGCTTATCGATGGAATTTCTGAACGTTTAATGGCGTGTCAGGTTTAAATCGCAATCTAGAAAAATGAGGAGCAACGTGCATACCAACGTATTCAAAAAAACTGCTGCTTCGAGCAAAGCTAGTAACCAGCATATTTTTTGAAATTTATAATAAGAATACTATTCTACGTCCTTTAATATTGTTTGCATCCTTTTTAGAATTAAATGTACTGCATACATAAGAGTTTTCTAGCATTTTCTCTAATTCTCATACCACTGCTGAAACTAGTTGTCTCGGAAATATTTTTTTAAAATCGTTATTTTATATCTACAAAATCAACTGCTTTTGTGACTGTAGTAATATCTAGTAATAACGAAGTTCGGCCGATATTTTACTAACCCTAAGTAATTACAACAAAACTACGCGATAGTTAATGTTTACTTGAATATGAACCTTTTATAATATAAACTAGCAATATATTACAATGGTAATTTGGAATTCCATTACGCGAAACACTTCCTTTATATATGTATATGTTTTAAATATTGTTATCACCTGTAGTTCAACTTCGTTGTAAGGTTTTGTTTTACAACAGTTCATAAAGCGAACGTAGATAGGCAATACTTATCAGACTTAGAGTCATCGAGATAATTCTTATTAATCTAATTGCGGCGACCTTCAACATCAAGTCGCTCACACATTTCAAAGAAATAATCAAATAAAGCTGTGTAGGTATACTTTCCCAACTTCAATGTTCTCTAAGTCTATTTGAATAAATCATAAGCTCAAAAAAAAACTGGAAAAACAGTTTTCTCAATTTATTTTTGTCATCAATCGTTTTTTTTTTTTTTTTTAAATTTCTGTTTTAGGGTCTAATTATATTTCGGTTGCGATTTGATACATTTTGAACTTGCGTAATTGTAATTATGATTATTTCTTATATAGATCAAACTTGACTATAACACTTACTTAATATTTATTTGTTGAACATTTTCGGCTTATTGCCTTCTTCAGTATCGAAAACGTTTTACAAATCAATATTAGGTGAGTGTATAGTCAAGTTTCATCTTCATAATGAAGATTAAACACTTCGTGACCTAACTCAACGATACTCTATAATTGTTTGTTTGCCAAACGTAGCGTGCCGTCATTATCGGCCGCGTGAGATGACAGAGATGCAATTCGTGAATGAACACATTCGCTTATCGTAAATTGCGAATGAATGGCTGAAGGACCGTTAGTCGATGGCCTTGTTTATGTATGATTATTATTGCAAATGAATTGTATGAAAGTGGCTTTCCACTGCCGAGAAGTATCACTACCTTTATTTTTCAATCTCGTCCCGTACAGGCAGGGCTTGAAACCCATCTCTGCCATCCACCCGGCAGAAAATGACGACTCGCCATGTTTTATAAACAACGGCATGAACCAGAGTAACATCAAATTATTCAAACTGCGCGCAGTTAAAAAGTTGAGTCAGTGAGGAAGAGAGAAAAGTCTGCTCTTGAGCATTTGGTTCATATTTGTAAAAAAGTGTTGATGCTGATGTGAGTGCATATTTTGACTCAATAGTTCGAATGATTCGACTCTAAGCTGCGCGCGGTGAGCAATGCATAAGTAATATGTTGCTTCGATTGTATTGTAGATGTATGATGATACGACACACTGTCGTATATGTGCACTTAGATACTCTAAACATATTTTGATTTGAGAATCAAAATTTCTCGTTGTCAAAGTTTTGTTTCGTTCGCAAATTTCCTGTTCTACAGTGTACACACATACATATTACAGTATACTTGTTTAGTTTCCTCTGAACGTCGTGTTAATTGATTACAAAATCATCAAACTACAAGTAACATTCATATAAATTTCATTGACGCAATTCCCTAAACAAACTGTGTAAAATTGAAAAAAAGAATTTATTTCATTGTAAAACATTCTCTTTAAAAAAATATGAACAAATAGCACATTTTGCGTTAATCGCATTAAATTTTATATTAGAATAATGATTATCATTTCCCTCAAAAGCAGCAAATAAGACAGTCAGTTAGCAGTGACGTTAATATCATTAAGCATTTAACATTTTATCATTAAGCAATTTACGAATATGTATAGCCAAGGTATATATATGATGTACAAAGGTGATATACAAAAACATATTATGATAAGAATAGCATTCAGTATAGCATTTAACTAGACTCATCAAGTGTATGAAAAGTACCCAGATCCAGAATTAACAACCAGGGCAAATTAATTGCGCTTTGGTCCCTGCAATCACAAAGTTTTGAGAAGAATTCTGAATGACTTAGTTGTTAAAAATGAAAAGAGGTGAAAATAATAATTTACGATGTAATGATTAGCTAAGCATAATAAATGCTTTAACTTCATGAAATGCAGTCAAATATAGATAAAATAATGCAGAGCAAAAGGAATAAGATCAACAATTTGTCGTTACTGCTAAATTTGTTGTACCTCAACTGTATTTGGTTGAGTTGGTCCGTCACGTAGTTTGAACATTTTCCCAGGAGTTATAATCTTGACTAAACTATAATTAAACAAGATTAATTGATAATCAAGAATTAATTAATTAATGATACATACATATGGAATATTAATGGAAAATACACAGCACAATATGTAAGAGGCATTAATGGAAACAAAGCCATCCAACCCTCCTTGACTTTATTGGCAATGCCAATGGCACATAGTTCACCACAACGTTCGGCGGTTAATCGGCGATCCGTGGGTTGAGCTGAAAGTCCATATTTCTACAAAATCACTCAAAAAGTCATAAAATAACAATCAAACTAGGATTAATACAACCTCTCCTGGTTTACCAGTAAAACTTTCTTGCAAAAAGTTGGTATAAACAGGACCTGGACAGAACAAACTTACAGTAATCCTTTCTACCATCTTTTCATTACGCAAAGAATTAAAATAGCCCTGAAACAATAATATAATGCAATTATCTGTGATTACATGGTAAATTTGTAATTTATAATACATGAATTGCATGTTTAGCTCCTGTGTAGCTTCCAGAAAATGGCACACCCATGATACCAGCTATACTTGATGTTACAGCAATATGTCCTTCTCCTCTTTTATTGAAATAATCCATAGCCACTCTAGTCAAATTAATAGCTGAGAATACATTTAACTCAAAAAGATCCTTGTCTACAGATATATCAATATTCTCCCATGTAGCCCTTTGAGATCTCCCAGCATTATTAAAGAGGACATCAACATGACCAAAGTGGTTAATGGCATGCTGAAAATGCATCTTGTGTGAAGGCATGTCACACATATCCATCACAATGACCAGCACATCACTCTCAATTAGAGATCCATTTGATAGTTCTAAACATTTACTTTTTACTCTTTCCAATTCATTTCTTCTGCGAGCAGTTAGTACAAGTTTAACTCCATGTTTTGCAAGGGCATATGCTGTATATTCACCAATTCCACTTGATGCTCCAGTAATAAAGACAACATTGCCTTTGATTCTATCTTAAACGGTAAGAAATTCTCATTGAAAATAAGTTAATAATAAATTAAGATATATTGATTATATACTTACTAATTGACTTTCCAAATCTTTCTAGGAATGCTAAATTGATATCACAGTCTACAAAACATAGCGCAATGAAATATATGGCTCCATATGTGAACACGCCCGCACCAATCAACGTCCAAAGCATTCTTGCTTTTATTAGATTCTTAAGGGCAAGTAATGTTTTGGAATCACTTTTCAATTTTTCGACAAACAGGTTAGATAAGGGTGAATGTCATTGGTGCAATGGTGAAACATACACACTTTCTGCGTACAACACGCGTATGTGGCATAAAATAATTTTAGAATACACTTAGTCGAAATGTGTTCTCGTGGTTATTCCTCAAACATTGTTCAAAGTGCACTTTCGCTAAAACCATTATCCTATAAAATTAAAAGCGAATAAAATTCAAAATAGGTTTTAAAGATCCAGCAATTCAATTTTATAACAATTTTTATTCGTTTATAGTAAAAGAATAGTTGTCGTTAACAACTTATTACATATTGACGACACAAAAGTTGAGCATTTAACGAGTCCACATAGTACGTTTGTTTAAGGATCTCATCGACACAAATCTCATCGTTCAACCTCCGCATCGCACTTAAACAAAACTCACAAATGTTTACATCGTCTCGTAAAGTCGTGGCTGATTTTCGAATTGCATGAATTAGTATAAAACAGTAATAGTCGAGCATATACAAGTTAAAAACAATTTGGTGAAGAATATCTACACGCATAAGGAAATATACATAACAAAACATACACCTATCAAGTTAAAAAGAATTGAAGTCAAAAAATGCATGGTAAAACGTATTTTTATGCTTCGTTCCTTTCTTTCCTTCTTCTTTTTTTTTTTATAAAAATATATAAGACGTACAACTGCCGCCTGAGTTATCAGAATGGGCTGAACCGTACAATTTAATATTACCTAATAATTATCAGTCTCTAATGAATGTTGAAGTAAGTTAATTAAGCATAGTGGTTCCTCGGCAAGGCATCGTGAACAAATACAATTTATCGCGTCGATGCGACTCTAGGTCGCTTACAACTTCGTTTGCTCTGTGTGTTAGGAACAAGTTAATGATCGAATATACATAAAGAACGTATCGACTATATGACTAATAATGACATATTGATTCGCAGGAAACACAATTTAATACCAGATTTCAAATTAGTTAAGAGATCGGTTAAATGTGCAAACGATGCACGTCCACGAATGTGATTCCAATAGATAACAATTTCAGAGTAGTCAATTTCTCGCAATAGGCACCTTTATAACAAGTGTACAATATTACGACGTAGAGGATTGAATTCCTACTAATTGAAAATAAGTATCATAAATAAAAAGCTCAACAAGCTATGTACATATTCGTATAACTGAAATAATTGAACATTACCAAAAATAATAATCTTAACACCAAACACAAGTTAAAACATAAACAAAATTTCGTATCGATTCCATTTGGTAATTCGAATTTACCCACAGCCTAATGCAAACTAAAGGTTTCCTACCATCAACTGATATACCATAACTATTTGATTGTGATGCTTTTAACTCAAATGGCTCCATATTAATGCGTATAAAAATACTGCAATGTACATATGTTTACTTAGCTTGGCGTTCTTTTGATCGAAGACGCACGCATAAATATTTACTAGTGACAAACGATAAGACTGAAGAAGGATTTTGTCAATTTGAATAGTGCAAGTCGGCATAAAAGGTTTGTACAAGTGAACGCGTTACGAATGCATAAGTACGGACACAAAAAGGCAATAGATTTTCCCCTTTACATACGGTTACGGTTTGTTGGCGATTTGGATCAGTATTAATTTGTTTGCTAGTTAGTTATAAGTCTTTTTCGCTTATTAGCACATACTAGGATAGTATTATCTAGTTATCAGCGTGTTTGAATTGTTAGATTCTACATCAAAGTCGAGCACCAGTAATTTAGTCTCTTCGGTGCCGTTTCGGCTTCCTACCGCACACACCAGCTTCGTTTCATTGGCCCGAATACGCCACACCACGCCACCGGAGCCACCACTGTCCAACGCAACAAGGTTTCTAATAAATTCGCCGGTTCGTACATCCCAAAGCTTCACGGTGCCGTCGTCAGACGATGTTATCACAAAGCGACTGTTAAATTGAAGGCAAGTTACGGCCGATTGGTGTTTAAAATGGCCTGAAAACATTACCAGCATCAGTTAATGAGTGTTCGTTGCAAATTCATAGAAGATATTAGTTATACCCGATAAAGTTGAAAGGCATTGTCCAGTCAAAATATCCCAAACTTTCACAGTAGAGTCCGCATTTCCAGAGACGAGGATGTTATTTCTCAATTCCATCCCTGATGTCAGTGATTGATGACCCATCAGTGTATGTTTGCAAGTGCCCGTTTCCACTTCCCACACCCTGATACTTGTGTCCAAGGAACCACTCACCACATGAACACCATCAAACTATGACAATTTAACAAAATCATTCCCAGAATAGTGCAAATGTTAACCACTCATACAATGATAACTTAAAAGCTCATTGACGTTTCATATCATTTGAGATTCGGAATGAAACAAGCCACTCAACAAATATCTCAGACCTTTTACTAAATAATCATTGCAATACAACAACATTAAATAAATGATCACAAGTTAATGCATACCTGTAAAGAATAAACCCTATTTGTGTGACCCTGTAATGTGTGCAAACACTCCTCACGATCTGGATCCCATACACGAACAGTGTAGTCGTATGCACCGGAGACGACGAGGCGACCATCATATTGAACACAACGAACAGCTGCCAAGTGACCGACGAGGACGTTAAGGCATTCACCAGTCTCAATGTCCCATACTCTTAAACTAGCATCTCTTGATCCACTAACAACCCTAGAAATAAACATTCAAACATTGATTTTTAATGTTAGTGCTTGTTTATATAACAATTTAATCTTACTTATGACCGTGCAAATGCATGCATCGTACCGTCGATGTATGCCCGTGAAGCGTGTGAATGCATGCACCAGTTTCGGCGTCCCACACTTTCAGAGTACGGTCGGTACTGCCACTAATAATTGTCCTTCCAGACATTTGCGAAGACCATACACCACCTGTGTGTCCTACTAACCTACGTAAACACTAAAACAATACATCATTTAGTAAGATGTTAACATACAGGCATGAATGTTCTATATTAGTCTTACCAATCCGGTGGTGGCAGACCAAACTCTAAGCGTATTGTCATCGGAACCGCTTACGATGCGATTACCGCAGAACTGTAAACATGTAATAACATGGTCATCATGACCCTTCAACATTTTTGGTGTTCGAATTGGCTTGGTGCGCCAGTTCATCTCGATTGCATGTTGACGCATATAAGCAGCCTAAAAGAATACTCCTTATTAAGATTATAACTAGACAATTATTACCACTAAATGCAATCTTAATGATATTGTTGGAAATATTACCTTCCAGGGTGAACTTTGGCAACTAGGAGAACGCGAACCTCGCCGCTTTGGAACGAAATCAATGCCAATGCGTTTGCACTTTTCCTTCCAGAGAAGATTGTCATCCGCGAGAAATCGCCAACTGTGACATGTCTGCGCAGCACGCAGAAGATCTTGCGGCTCCAAGAAAGACAGCACTGACAACGCTACTTCTCTTGGTAACAATGATATAAAATCTCTCTGGAATTGCGGTTCGATTACTTGCATCATGTGCCGCACCTGGGTTGGTTCGCAGTTTGCAATAAGTTCGTTAATCGCTGTGATACGCTCCGCATGCGACCATTTCTAATATAAATAGGAAGAATTCCATTCTTGAATTGAAGTGTTAATTGTTCAAGTCACATCATAAAAAAATTCTTGCTCCAACAGCAATGTAGAAAATTTAATGGACACGTACCTGAAACTGTTGCAGCCATTCTGTAATATTAGGCGGCGCGTTATCCTTGAAGCCTCGCTGTTTAAGCTTCTCTGAAGGACTCGTACCGCCTGCAAACAAAGGCGATTTAAATAAGTTTGATGATCCTGAGAAGCTTGCTTCAAGAAGTTTCTTACAGGGATAACCATTATGTCCATCAAGCTTGCGTTTTCTCTGCAATAGTAAAAATATTACTTTAGAACTCACAATAAAATGAATGTGACAGTTCATTGTTATTTATATCATCAGAGAGAAGATTAGTCATTAATCATTTATTAGTCAACCCAAAAAGAGGTACTAACTCACAAATAACATAAGTCATCATAAGAGATGATGAAATAGAAGGAAAAGTTTAAATGACTTACCAAGTATCTATCATTTTGATTTTGTAATGAGTATTTTCTATGAGGTGTTGCAGGATCACTGCAAACAGGTGGAAGTTTTTCATCTTGGAGATCCTCCTAAAATTTAACACTCTGATTAAATAATGTTCAAAAATGCCACTGATATCACATACAGTTGCCTCAATTGCTACCTCAAAATCTTCAGGCTGCTCATCAATATTATTCTCCATGCATTCATGCCACATTTCATCTTGTGGCACATTTTCATCACTTTCACCTAAACCTAAATTACTGAGAAATGATGACTTGTTTGTGTCTCCTTCACAATTTAATTCAAGTTGACCTAAATGTTCTAAGTCTTCACACAATGGCTGAATATTATGTGAAGTACCTAAAAGAAACACCAAATTAGTCTGGTTTGCAACATGCAAATTGAATTTACATGTTTGGTTGGCTTACTACTTTCTGTTGGACTAGGGCTTGCACAGTCTTGTTTGTTATCAGTACTATTAGTATCTAGAGTATTCACAATTTCCTCATTATTGGGTGGACATGGTTCTGCCATTCTAAGAAATTAATATCTGGAAAATCAATAAAAACAATTAGCAAACACCTCAATACTCTCAATCAAACTTATGGACTCAAACTACAATTGCATACACAAGTCCTCAGCATTTCTTCTCCCCCAAGTAAATGTCTTATTGTAAATTAATTCATTAAGTCACAAATATTGCAAGAAGAGTCACTAAGTTGGTTAGGGTGCCTACTCGGTGAAATCCACCTGTGAAATTAATCTCCTAAGCAACCCCGATATTTGATACTTGGAAGAATAAGTTATTGAAAAGATTCCGCAAATCTTGTACCATTTATTGAGCATCCCGATTCGCAGAAACGAATGCCTTCCCCTGATTAGAATGAATGCGATGGTCGCGATGTGAAACGTTCGTACGGGAGCGTGCGTAATATCCGGATGCAAAAGTATCCCCTAATTGCTGGTGGCCCTCGATTGCAGCTTTTTTTTGCTTTGGTCGCGATACGTGCCGGACTAAAAAGAAACACCAATTGCGAATACGAATATAACCAGGGTGATGTCGGCCATTCTTAAATAACTACAGTGTTGCCATTTTATGCACTGCACTTGTCGAGATACTACACTGCTGCCAATGTGTTCATGTTTTTTGAATGAAATGTTATTCTCTCACGGAAAATTATCAAGTCTAATACATATTTAAGTACTTTCATAGACATGACCAATAAAAATAGTTATATATAAGAATTTTATGTTTAAATTGCTTATTTATATCAGATTCTTATTACACTGAGTGCTTGTTAGATAAAATAATAAGTTAATGAAAACAACACGTGGTTACCAAACATAAGACAATCGTCAAAACAACTTCTATTAGGAAATTTCAAACACAATCCCCAATAATAAACATTAAACAATAGTAATACATTTCCTACTATTACATTATTTGTAAATAATATCTTGTGATAAGTTTTCTTTAGCAATTCTACTTTGAAGTAGTCAGTCAGATAACCCTATATTTGTAGCTATAAGTAAACGCTAAATAACTTATTTAGTCTTTGAGTTAATTAGTTTATGAACTGATAAACAGAACTACCAACTAAGCAGTAAAGAGAGTACACAAACAGTTTTATTTTAAAAACTATTTCGACTTATTGTTTAAAACCATTGCTAATTAAGAAATATCAACTAATAGTCAAAGAATTTCAAGGTTTCGTTTATCAAATTATGCAAATAATGTACTTGCATATATATGCATAAACGTTACAATTTATTGAAACATTGGAGTCTATTTAAAGCGCGCTTTGTGCATTTTTATTGTTTTGATAAAATCCTGAATGCGAGTTTATAAGCATTGGGATCTGATGAGACAAATTACTGAATTTGAAAATTTAATCGTGAGTCAAACATGGAAGGCTAGAGTGTCCTTGCCATGTTGCAAAAATAATGTTTTTAAATAAACACGCACAAATCAAGTTTGACTTGAAACGAGTGGTAACCGAGAAACTTTGGATGTTTGGATATTACAGACTTTGGCATCAGTAGTTGCATAATGCATATTTAAATTCCAGTTAATTACTTATTGAAATAATTGATATTATTGACCAATGGCAGCATTTTCTGGGACCTCACAAATAGCAAAAATTAGCTTAATCAATTATTATAATTGTCCTTACAATGTATAAAAATGAAATCAACATTTTTGCGTCAGAATATATTTTGTATGAATTCAAAGTCAATGCTTTAAGCAAAAATAGGTATGCTAAAGATGATGTGTTGAGTTTTTAATAAATAAAATGTGATGAAATATGAACTATGACTGTACTTGTTGGTCGGTAGCAGCCATTAGTTGAGTACAGTTGCTAGTTATTAACAACAATCAAGTGTCATTATTGTACACAGAAATATAATAAAAGTACCAGCGTTGCGTTCGTTTAACCGTCTCACTTAGCATTCAATACCACCACTAGTGTAAGAGCTATTACGAATACTGTTTAGTTTGAATTCAAGTGCAACTTTTCCTGATATTAATATACCACGAATGATATCACACCTAGAAAATACATGTACTCGATTCAGCTCAAGTTACAGATATCAATATTATCAATGCATGTATTCCATTGCGACCAGACGAACAACTCAACCAGATATCCCCACTTCTGGAATGCTCCGTAGTTACATGATTGTTATGTTTGTACTACCGTTATCAAGACGAAACATAAAACAAATTGCGATGTGCACCGGTTCCAGTCTTTTGTGGTCCACGCAGATTGCCGGTTGTAACCATGGGAATGTGCTTTAAGATTATTCTTTTGCTGGTAACGGGAGCCGCGGTGCTTATCGGTTTGTGCCTCAAATGCTGCTTCAAGGAAATGGAGGTTCCCGTTCTAGAGGAAACCTACTGGGGCACCCGAAAAGCAGGTTCTGATGACACTACAATTCGTCCTTTTAAAATCGATATTCCGGACAAGGTTGGATCAATTAAATGAATTCGTATTATTCAAGGAAACGCAAGGTGATATATATATTATGTTTTTATTGTTTTTGTGTTAGGTTTTGATTGATTTGAAAGAGCGTCTCGCAAAACACCGCGAGTTTGCTGCTCCTTTAGAAGGAATTCAACAGCAATACGGAATGAACACGAATCTTCTCAAGGAAATTGTTGACCACTGGAAGAACAAATATGAGTGGCGTGCGCGTGAAAAGTTCCTCAATCAATATCCTCAGTTCAAGACTAAGATCCAAGGATTGGACATCCACTTTGTCCATGTGAAGCCACAGCCCACCAAGGGAATGAAAGTATATCCCATGTTGATGGTCCATGGATGGCCTGGCTCAGTGCGGGAATTCTACGAAATTATTCCGTATCTTACTAAACCTACTAATGGGCGTAACTACGCCTTTGAGTTGATCATTCCATCTCTGCCCGGTTATGGTTTCTCTCAGGCTGCGACCAAACCTGGTTTGGCCCCAGTAGAAATGTCAATTATTTTGAAAAATTTAATGAAACGCTTAGGTCACGAGAAGTACTACCTTCAAGGGGGTGATTGGGGCGCACTGATTACCGCTGATATGGCTGCTCTTTTTGGAGACCATGTCCTTGGTGTACACAGTAATATGTGTGTTTCCAACACCCCAATGTCTAACATGAAACGCATCTTGGGTGCATTCTTGCCATCTTTGGTTGTTGATGCTAAATACGAGAGTCGGATGTACCCATTATCCACATTTTTCAAAACTATTCTAGTTGAAATGGGTTACCTTCACCTCCAAGCCACAAAACCAGATACCGTAGGTGTTGGTTTGAACGACTCTCCGGTTGGTTTAGCTGCGTATATCCTTGAGAAGTTTTCTTCTTGGACAAACCTAAACTTGCAGGCGAGAGCCGATGGTGGTCTCAAGGAAAAGTTCACTTATGATAAACTCTTGGATAATGTGATGATCTATTGGGTCACTAACTCTATCACCACTTCGATGAGATTGTATTCAGAGTCGTTCAGCTCTGAATATCTCAGCAAGCATTATGATTGGTATGAACTTAAGTGAATGTAGTCCACTTTGAAATTGATTTGACCTTGTTTGCTTGTTGCAGGGTTCCAATTAAGGTGCCATCAGCATGCGCCCAATTCAAGAATGAATTCTTCTTCACTTCAGAGAGTTTGTTAGCGGACAGATATGCAAATCTTTTGCAGATTAATCATTTTGAAGATGGTGGTCATTTCATTGCTCTGGAAGCACCAAAAATATTGGGCCATGATATTTGGTCCTTTGTGGATAAAACTCTTTCCCCAAAACCAAAAAAGACTAATTAATTGTGTTTATTGATTATTTTGTTTGCTTACATTTGTTACTTTTAATAGCATTTTTTAAACACTTTGTTTATTGTTAAATTGGCAAACCAAATAAAAATGTTTTTTACATTTTATCATTAAAATAGTCGCAGTTTTTTGCTGCTTAAATAAGAAAAGTATTACAGCATCTTGAGGTATCAATTATTATACCAAAAATAATACAAATATTTTGTGATTCGTTTTTCTGTAGCACATAGGATAACACCCTGTAGACTATTTGTTTCATAACCTAGCAATTATATATCTTTCATATTCGTTGTTATTCGAAACAGCGTATTTATTAAAATTCTTCGCCATAATCCAAAGAATTAGGTTTGACTTTGTTTATTGTCAAATTAATTAAAAGTTTAGCATAAAATGCTTGACGGTTGGTATTGCCGATCCATCGCTAATGAGCAAGCTCAAGCTGAAGAAAAAGAACGAATTTTGGAAGAAAACAAACTAAAAAAGCAATATAAGTTCCTCAAAACCAAACTAAAACATCTATTATATGTAAGCAATAAGCAACAAGATTTTCCAAGACTGTAACTCTAGTTATTTTCATTTGAAGGAAAATGAGTGCTTCCAATCTGCATTACGGACATCACAAAAAAGATTACTTACTGTCACCAAAGACAGAACATTTCTACTGGATAGATTAGTACTTTTTGAGAAACCAGAAAATTCCTCAACTGATTCAGATGAAACAGATTCCTCAGATGAAGAGGTGCAGAAACCAGAACCTAGTAAAAAGTAAGATTGTTAAACATTGGAAAGAAATTTTTATTTAAGTGCAATTGAAATCTAGGAGGAAAGTAGAATCAGCCTCACATAACAATCATATACCTCAATCTACTGGGAAGACAATTCCTGCAGCCAAAAAGAAGAGGCCACCTTCCCAGAAACAACAGAAACAACCTAATCAGCACACTCAGGTTAATAATAGTAGTGCAACAGTACATATGAATAATGTAGGAATGTCTGATGGTCATATGACACCAGAAGAAGTGGAGAGACATTTGCAATCAAGACAATCTTTTCTGGAATTAGAAAGAGCACCTCTTACTGTTCCTACAGAAATGTTTAGTAATGAACCATCATTGGACAGGTAGAATATATGAGACAATAGCTTAAAAATATTCTTTATATTGATTTGACATTTTTTTTAGTGAATCAAATGATATTGGTGAGTTGGAGACATCTCCAAGTAACATGGGAGAAGAACTTAGTGTAGACATGATTGTGGAATAATGAATACTTATGTTTAGTAAATTGAATTAATTGAACATAAACATTCTATTTGATATCAAGGCGTTGTTTTAGTATTGTTTAAAAATTAGTGATTCAAATTTTCTTTGACTGATTAGCTAAACTAAGGATTTTAGGGGCCGTTTATGATTTATATTGAGTGCTAGATATTGCTGACTTTCTTTTAATAAACAAATAAGTGTTTTTTCTTTGTAGATGGCACTGTCAATTAATTTCTAACCTAAGCGAGTATTTGTGTGTTTACCAAGGAGGAAAGAACGTGAATTTGTTTTAATTGTTGAGAGGTGTGATTACTTATCAAATAATCAAGTGTGTTCAGAAAAATTTCTGCGTTATTTACAGTTACATTTAGCAACCATTCAAAAATAATAAATACATACACAAAATGGTTGTTTATTTTGTAGTTATAATTATAGTGGCAATCTTTCTTATATTTCCAGTTATAATTGCGTTATTTTAACGGTATCACACGACTATATTGTGGTCAGCCATGTTTTCAATTTGCAAACAAACTCATCCTGCAACTGCTGTGGAACATGCACTTCGATGCTACTTTTTTGATAGATCTGACAGGTGTCTGGTTACTGCTGGTGCCAACATTATAAAAGTATACCGACTTATTCCTGATTCAGAAGTGAATGTAAAACTTGAAAAACAGAAGAAATGTATGTTCTGTTTGTAATACATTATCTAATTTCATACAATAAGTTAATTTATTTGTTTATTAGCATCTGATCTCAAACCTCCAAAATGTAAGTTAGAATGTGCTGCTTCATTCACTTTGTTTGGGAATGTAACTTCAATACAGAGTGTAAATCTTGCAAATTCACCAAGAGATGCACTGTTACTGGCATTTCAAGATGCAAAATTATCCATTGTGGAATATGATCCAGAAAATCATGATTTGAAGACATTGAGTTTGCATTACTTTGAAGAGGAAGACATGAAAGTATACATTTTACAATATGATTGAAAATTGCCACTGAATTTAATTTACAATTTGTTTCAAGGATGGGTGGACACATCATTATCACATACCTATGGTTCGAGCTGATCCCGAGAATCGTTGTGCAGTAATGACAATTTTTGGCAGGAAGCTGGTTGTTTTACCATTCCGGAGAGAAAATTCGCTTGATGATGGAGATACAAATGACATAAAACCTATGCTTAGTGGCAGTGGTACTTCAAAAAGTTTAATTTTGTCTTCCTACATGATATACCTAAAAGACTTCATGGACAAAATTGATAACATTATTGATATTCAATTTTTACATGGTTATTATGAGCCAACACTCTTAATACTTTATGAACCTTTGAAGACATTCTCAGGGTGAAGATAAATTGACATAAATTTAACTTTCTTAACTCTTCTCTGCACTTATATTTTACATTTGTTTTTTCTTCTAGTCGGGTTGCAGTACGTACTGACACATGTGCCATGGCAGCAATTTCACTTAATCTACAAGAAAAAGTTCATCCTGTAATCTGGAGTGTTGCTAATTTACCATTTGACTCAATAAGGGCGGTTCCTATTAAGAAACCTTTGGGTGGAACAATAATATTTGCTGTTAATTCTCTTATTTATTTGAATCAGAGTATTCCACCATATGGTGTTACCTTGAATAGTATTGCAGATACCTGTACTAATTTTCCACTTAGTAAGATGCAATTATTATAATGGATTGATTGTAGTTGCAATTACTAACGTTCTTTTTCAGAACCACAACCAGATATAAAAATAAGTTTGGACTGCGCCCAAGTTGGTTTCTTGGAGGATGACACTCTTGTTTTGTCTCTAAAAGGTGGAGAATTATACGTTCTCACTTTACTGGTAGATAGTATGAGATATGTTCGTAGTTTTCACTTTGAAAAAGCAGCTTCTAGTGTTTTAACTACTTGTGTAAGTATTTGTAGCTTTCCAACCATCACGATGCGATTTAATTTGTTTTCAAATGCTTTTAATGTCAATCTGAAATATCTAGGTCTGCGTTTGTGAAAACAACTTCTTATTCCTCGGTTCCCGCCTTGGCAACTCTCTTCTCTTGCGCTTTACGGAACAAGATAATTGTCAGGTAATTAATCTAGATGAAGATTGCGCCGAACCTGATGCAAAGAAATCCAAGGAAGACGAAAGCGAAAAAGTTCTTGATTCGCTTAATGACTGCATGGCGAGTGATGTGCTCGATATTCGAGATCCGGAAGAATTAGAAGTGTACGGCAATCAAAAACAAGCAAGTTTACAAATTACTAGTTATGTCTTTGAAGTATGTGACTCTTTGTTAAATGTGGGACCTTGTGGAAATATCTCGATCGGAGAAACTGCGTTTATTAGCGAGGAATTTACGAAAAGTATAGATTTGGACTTGGAATTGGTTACTACTGCTGGTTATGGTAAAAATGGGGCCCTGGTGGTATTGCAGAGATCAATCCGTCCGCAAATTGTTACGACTTTTACATTACCTGGCTGTTTTAACACATGGACTGTCTATGGACCGCATGATCATCATGCGTTTTTGATTTTGGGCCAGGAGAATAGCACAATGGTAATTGTATATATATATTTGTTTTTTTTATAACTTTGTTTACTATTGTTTTTTATCTTTTAGGTGCTGCAAACCGGTCAAGAAATTAACGAAATTGATAATACTGGTTTCTCAACGAATGGACCTACAGTCTACGCAGGAAATTTGGGGAACAACAAATACGTAGTTCAAGTCAACATTAACTCTATTAAATTGTTGATTGGAACTACTAAACTACAATATATTCCGCTTGATTTAGGCTCTCCCATTGTTTATGCAACGTGCGCAGATCCATACATTGCAATCTTGACTGCTGATGGGCAAGTTATCACTTTGATGTTGCGCGAAACGAGGACATCTGCTAAGTTAGTTGTCAGCAAATCAACACTAGCCAATGTAAGTCCCAAAATGTGTTAAAGAATTTACAATTTATTATATCTATTTATAGACACCAGCAGTTACAACAATTTGCATGTACCGCGATATATCCGGTCTTTTTACCAATAAAATTCCCGATGAGTTTACGAGTATCCCGCAACATATAATAAGTGATTCTGAACCACGGAACGACAATGAGAATGAAGATGATCTTCTTTACGGCGATGATAGCGACTTTAAAATGCCTGCCGTTCCAACATCAAAGCCAAAAGTTTACTACAATTGGTGGAAGAAGTACATGAAGGATAATAAACCAACGTTTTGGTTGTTTGTTGTTCGAGAGAATTCTAATTTGGAAATCTACTCTGTCCCCGAGTTTAAACTTTGTTTTATTGCACGTAACATAAATTACGGCTACAAAGTGCTCGTTGACAGTTTGGAGTCTGTAAATGCAATTCACGATGAAAAACATAATTTTGACGAACATATTGTCAGAGAAATCTGTGTTGTGGCTTTGGGGAACAAGAGCAGCAAACCACTTCTTTTTGTTCGCTTGGATAATGATTTATATATTTATGAAGTCTTCCGTTTTCATAGGGGTAACTTAAAGATGCGTTTCAAGAAGATTCAACATCCTATTATGTATTCTTCGTGCGAAGGCCCTAAATATGATTTAGAAAACTTGACATTTGCTGCTATTCAGGAAAAAGCAGCAAGGATTACTTACTTCTCGAATATTGCGGGCTATAGCGGGTTGTTTGTATGCGGGGTGAATCCATATTGGGTATTTATGACTTCAAGGGGTGAATTAAGAACGCATAATATGCAAATTGATGGGGAGGTCTTGACATTCTCAGCGTTCAATAATGTTAATTGTCCATTAGGCTTCTTGTACTTCAACAAAAAAGTGAGTAGCTAGAGGGTCTTGAAGCTGAACGTAGCAATTTTTATATTTTAATTTAATTCTCAGTCTGAAATGCGAATTGGTGTACTCCCAACGCATCTCAGTTATGATTCACCGTGGCCGGTTAGAAAAGTTCCTCTGAGGTACACACCAGTTTTCGTTACATATCATCTAGAATCCAAAACATATTGCCTGGTTACATCTACATCAGAATCATCAAAATCGTACTACAAATTCAACGGAGAAGACAAGGAACTATCAATTGAAGACAAAGGGGACCGGTTTCCATATCCAATGCAAGATAAATTCAGTGTTATGTTGTTTTCTCCTGTATCTTGGGAAATAATTCCGAACACACAAATTGATTTAGAAGAATGGGAGCATGTGAATTGTCTGAAAAACGTATCTTTGGCTTATGAGGGTACTATTTCCGGATTAAAAGGATATATTGCAATGGGGACGAATTACAACTACGGTGAAGATATTACATCAAGAGGCAGAGTACGTTTTAAGAATTGTTTATTATTTTATGACAAAACTTGTTCTCAACTTGTATTTCTTGTCTAGATATTAATTTATGACATTATCGAAGTTGTTCCTGAACCTGGTCAACCTCTAACGAAGAATCGCTTTAAAGAAATCTACGCTAAAGAACAAAAAGGTCCGGTTACAGCTATATCTCAAGTAAAAGGCTTCTTAGTTTCTGCTGTCGGGCAGAAAATCTACATATGGCAACTAAAAGACAATGATTTAGTCGGCGTCGCTTTCATCGATACTCAGATTTACACTCATCAAATTCTTGCTATTAAGAGTTTGATCCTTGTTGCTGATGTTTACAAATCTGTTGCATTGCTACGTTTCCAAGAAGAATATCGTACTTTATCCTTGGTATCTAGGGATTTTAGACCGTGCGAAGTCTACACAATTGAATATTTAATCGATAATTCTACACTAGGTTTCTTAGTCTCTGATGCGGAGAGGAATATTATTTTGTACTTGTACCAACCGGAAGCTAGGGAATCATTTGGCGGGCAGAGATTACTACGAAAAGCTGATTTCCACTATGGGCAGAACATCAACACCTTCTTCAGGGTCAAATGTAAACTTAGTTTGTTCAATGAGGATAAGAAATATTTAACTGGTGCGGACAGAAAGCACATTACAATGTTTGCAACTCTTGATGGAGGTTTAGGTTACATCATGGCGGTACCCGAGAAGACCTACCGGCGATTGCTCATGTTGCAGAATGTTTTAGTCACCCAAGGGTCGCACATAGCTGGGTTGAATCCTAAAGCATATAGGACATACAGAAGTTGGCGAAAATTGCAGTCCAATCCATCCAGGAGTGTGATTGATGGTGATTTGGTTTGGAATTATATATATTTATCACTTAATGAAAAACTAGAAGTGGCAAAGAAAATTGGGTCAAAAATCGATGAGTTGACAGATGATTTGAATGATATTCAGAAATTGACCGCACATTTTTAGGGCATTGCAGGATGATTTTGTTATGTAAAAAGGTTTTCTTTGATTCATTTTATTTGATTATAAATGACTAAGATTAAAGTATTGCTATGAGTGGTGTTAACCGGATGAAATAGTATTTTTCTTATTTGAATTTCAGAATTCAATTAATTTATTGCCGGTGACTGTAGTTTGTATAGTATATTGTGTGGGTTATGCGAACGCAGAACAATTTGTGACGAAATTTGCATATCTTTGCATTCCTGGCTGGCGCCGCGCATTTCCTTATTTTTGTGGTCTACTGCAACGTAGGGCTACGACCTTTAGTTCCGGTATTGGTCAAGTACTCCAGAGTCAGGTACAAGGTGCGATCGGTCAAGTCGACTTGCATTGTCTATGCTGAATGGAGTACATTTACTTCTCGGAGAAATGAACTTTGAGAGGGCGTTTAACTTACACGTTTTATGCAATCAAAATAGAGTTATTTTCAAATGTTTTTTTAGGAAGTAGACCATAGTTCTTGTGATTGGTTCTTGTTGTAACCGCAGCATGTATGGTGGTGTTCATTTAATGTTATACCATTCTTTTTTTGTAAGATTACAAAAGAATACTAATTAGTATTTCTTTTTTTTTTGTTAGTACCAGTAAAGCCGTTTCTTTAAGTTTATGAATAAGCGCTTGGAACCGGAAAGCACCTCGTTTCAATCACAATGCAGAAGCGATTTGGCTCGTCATCAATTTCCGAACGAACAAATCAAATTGTTACCATCAGCACCATTGTATTGTTTGCAATTTTTGCGAAATTGATTGATATATTTATTCTTATATATCAAATTTAAGTGTATCGTAGATAAGGAGGAAAATATGTATTGGTATTGGCTGAAGGACCTTTAGTCTTGTATATGTATGATTGTATTACGCGATTGTATACGTACAAAATATATTATTATGTATTGGGATTGGTGCGTAGTACGCATCGTGGGCCCCGTGCCATCACCAGTTGTTAAGTACGACACAGTGGTATCTTCTGAGTCATTATCCAGAATAAAAGGCCGACGATGGACAATGCGTTTGCATATTACTTCTTCCTGATTAAAAAGCTGAACTAGATCGCGCATTGCTGGCATGCATGACAGCGCACCATTTATCAATATTGGAATTATAGTGCTAATAGAACGCATTATAAAGATTAATGCAAACTACCCTTTTCGATACATTGCTTAACGAGTGTGTTATGAATAATCTGTGCTGATTTAGTTCAAATATAATAAAATGCTATTATGGAATAGTGATGTGAATATAAAACGCTAATAAATGCGACATTCATTGTTATATTTATCCGAACATTGTGCAATAAGCATAGATGACTTGTATTTTACTTTAATATTTAAATTTCCGGCCGCAAGGAAATCACACAAATTGTGCACCGTCTATTTATATTGCTTTGTGGCACAAAGCAACAAAAGCAAAATGTGACCACCAGCAACACCATTAATATTCATTTAACGATCTTCTAATTAAATGCAAAAAGTCGGCAAAATCCGTGTTATTTCTCATTGCTTTTCGTTGAATAAAGACGGGGGACAAGTTGGACTCGACGAAGGCATGTCTTACCTGTGTTACTGCGCTATGCGGTGGAAAGTACCGACCAACTTTATACACTTTTATGGAAGTCGATGCAAAGCGATACTACAAGTTGTAAAAGGTTGCTAAATGCGAATAGTACGTTAATAATATTGCGTCTCGTGTAGCTGTTGTAACACTTGTTACCGACGTAAAAAAAATAATTGCTACCGTGGACATCGCGTTTGGTAAGTAATACGAATTTGATTAGGATTTTGAATATGTGTATGCGAATTAGGGGTCTAAGTCAATAATGACATACGAGATGCGGTAAACTTGTTACATATTAACTAATTACGTATTTGTTTATTTTGTGGAAACTTGCTTATGGAGCGTGCAATAAGAAATGCCATTGTTTGATGACGTTGGACAGATAGGTTTGGAAATTTGTTTTTTACAAGAGCATTACCAACAATAAACGCAATAGAGACAACTGTTTTGTCTATAGAAAAAAGGAATTTTTATTTAAGATTGATTCATGTTATATACTTGTAGTTCAATTCAATGGACATCTAGATCTTTTGTTGAATTAGAAATTTGGAGCAATATTGAACTTCTTATTGTGGTCTAGAAAACTCCGTTGTGCTGTTAGGGATGTAGTAGAATCAAGTAAGAAAAGAGTTACTAATATTTACCTGGAGCAGACTAAAAACACTCTGAAATAGTTTTTAGCCTTATGATTTGTTTTGTTAACAATAAATATTAAATACGGTTGTATTCTTGTTTTTATTCGTAGTTTACTCAATCTAGTGGTGTAAATAACAATTTAATAAATATAAATTTTAGGATGTGTTTAGAGAAGGGATATGAGTATCTTCACTTTAAAATCAAATTTCTCTAGTTTTAAAGCTTATTTTGGCAAGTTCTTTAAAATTACTTACTAAAATATTTCTGAATAAATTTTGAAGAGTTATTATTTATTTAAATATCCAAATGTACAAATTTGTACTTTACCTGGTTTATTCTACATTCAGACTTCTTCCACTTCAACTAAGCAAGAAAGAATATTGGAAAGAGCATTTAATGCAAATAATTTCCTTTAACCGCCTACCTACCTATATCACTCACCCGACCTAGCATTTCTAATAGTATCGCTTCGGTTATTCCCCAGCGTCGAAAGCTTTCCAATTCAGTTTAATCACAATGCACTCATGCGGAAGAGCAGTCTATCAATGGTCATCAAAGCTAATCAAGTTTAATCACTAACTTAATAATTTGCAATGCGTATAATTACAAAAACAGCCGGAGTTATTTATGTTTCAAGTTCACGTTCCAATTTTTAGATTAATATCATCTTGAAATGTGAAGTGATTAAATAAATCTAAAAGTGATTGATTAATTTTCGAGCTTTTTATAAACACAATAATGGCCATTGGATAATTAGGAACAACGGACGTAATTTACGAGCTTAAATGTAATTTATTCTGAGCGGAAATGACGTCTTATATTATTGTACGAAAAGTAAAACCCCGAAATAGTTGGAAGGTTATGGATTGAGAATTACTGGTTATGGTGGCAGGGGCGATTTTAGGATAATGTTTTTTTCTGTTGGTCTTATGCCTTCGGAAAATGAATGGAGGTAATGGAATCAGTGCCAAGGCTGCAATATATGTTAAATGGTAAACATTAGATAGGCTAGAGATCTTTTAAAGATGTGATAATTTGTTTGTCGCTAAAAACTCACTTGAATTACTTTGATTTGAAATTTTTTATTAAGGAAAATATAATTTTTTATTAAGAAAATGAATGTTTAGCAACCTTTTTAACACTGTAGTATTTCATATTGCCATCCGTGGTCAGCGCCGCCACCATCGCCATGGTATTACCATACCTGTTATTGCAAAACTCAACACCGATGGCGAAACCAAGAGAGGGGTGGCGTAAGTAGGCCGCAGCGATTTTCCTTCTAAGATTGCTCGACCGCCACCACGCCGTCAGTCGCCCCCATACTGCACGCCACACCACGTTGCCGAAGAGAAGGCGCATGGCGTCCAAACTCGCGGCCGCCAAGAAATAACGACGCTTCTGTGGACGTCGCGCGCGTCGGGTTCTTGAGTGGAAAAAAGGGACGCGACCGAAAATATAAATGCATCGCGTCGTCGTGCAGGATGCTCTGTTGATCGCGAGTTGCATTCATGAATGAAACACTCTGAGAATTCATTCAGGTACTGCAAATAAAAACAAACTAGACTTTAACATAAATATTAACGTACTAAAGAAATAATCTACTCCAAGAAGAATCCAATTGATGAATCACTAAAAAAATAAACTATAACGTACTGTCAGCTTAAACAAAAAAGATAAACTAGTTAGTGGATTTTGTTAATAATCCAACTCTTTTTTATTTAGTTTCTCTATGATGACCAGAAAGTAGAGTTGTACGATAAAAGTCGAGCATCAAATATCAAAGGATGCGTGATTCATTGTTGATGTTGATTCAAACATCCTCCGTCGAGTCATAGATTGAGTTGATAACGGCGGAAGAAATTGCTTTAGTTGGAACACAATGGAAATATGCTTTTGTTGCTGAGATATCTGTAAGTATCATTGTCTGTTATTAACATTTGTAAGCTAATGAAATCTAAATAAGGTTATTTTAAAAGAACGAGTCATGAAAAGTAAAAAGCGTGACCGTTTTTGAAATATAATTTATGTATATACATTAAGTACAAAATTAATTGACTGTTTAATTATCAGCATTAACAATTTTAGGATTGAGTCATGCTTTAAACGACATGTTTTATTAGAATAGGTGTAATATGTTTATTGCTTTTAAGAAAACACATTAAATAGAAAAGAAGAAAGTTACTAAATTATTCAATTAAACAAGTTTCATAACTTCAAGAACTGAAAATTGAAACTTTAAAGCAGGTTGGATATTACTAAAAAAAACTACTTAAATCTACTTATCTACTTAAATAATTATGAAAGAAATTATTAGGAAGTAATTATAAACTGAGGTTAGAAAGTCCAAACAAGATTTTAAAGTTGTTATTACTTGTTGCAATTTTCTTGTAAAGACAATATTAATCGTGATATAAATAACAAAAATTTTAAAATAGCTTTAATAACTCTTCAACTCTATGTTTTTATTATTAACATTCTGTTTTATTATTGTCCGTTTTATTATAATGTACTACTTCAGCTGTTCAAACTTGACAATGTAAACATTCAGTTAACAACCATGTCGACAGCATTTACTATCGTAATAAAATTCAATTTTCGAATATTTACGATGCGCATCAACCTTAACTGCTCTCGATATGTGCACAACTGCACAAGTGCATGAGTAAACCGGAGCCAATTCTGTTACTTCATAAGAAGAGGTACATGAACTGTGAAGTGTGCAGAGCGCGTAAAGAAGAGGCAAATAGAGCAAAATCTACAGACGGCTAAGCCTAAAATAAGATGCGTTCTTAAATTAAAGTCGGTGCATCGTGGCATCATTTTGGAATTTAGATAAAACTGCGTGGTTGGCTTTCTGATTACTTTCAGACTGTTTTAGATACACCAGTTTTATTAGTTTTCCTTTTTCTTTTCGAGCAGTTGGGGTGATGTTGTTTAATTAGATGACAGAGTGCGTTAGATATTTAGTTAATTTTATTAGATGAAAAGTGAGGTTGTTTTGGCTGTCTATTAATATACCGTTGTTGAATTGCTTTGAGTAAGTAAGGAAATGAGAGCGGAAACTGTCTAATTGGAGTTTTAAGTTTAGAAGTGAGATGTAAGAAAATTTAATTATGGTGGAGTAAGTTGGATTATCTTTTTGTTTACTATTAATGAGTTAACTCACTTAATTGGAAGTCAATTTGGATTTGTGTTTTTGTGTTTTGATTTCCAATGATTTGTCAGTTTTTCTTCTCTGTTTAACTAGTTTGCTTTATTTTTTTTTCCACTCTTGTCTTGTTATTGTCTTTTATTAATACAATGATTTTCATTTTAAACTATTACAATAATTATTTATTTGTGTAGATTTGAAAAAATTTTATTTGACATATTACTCTCAAATAGTTTAGCTTTGCTGTATAAAACTGCAAGTAAAAAATTAATTAATTTACACCATGGAACAACAATATTTTGATCGAGATAACAATAAAGGCACTAGACTATTTATGATATGATAAAAAACGAGTTTTTCAAAATTTTGAAGTCTTTGATCATTATTTTTTTTAATTTAGATTTTAGTGTTTGACAGAATTTTGGTTGCGATTTGATATATTGTCTCATAACCTTCGTAATTATTATTAGATCATTTAGTTGTCTTTAATAACAATTTGTGAGTAGATACTGAAGAAACGAATAAAAACGTAATTTGTTTTTTCTTTAATGGTTTGAAAGTTATAAGTTATTAAATTGAATGTTTGTGTAAAAGTGCACGCACTGATATGAACGCATATTCCAAACAACTATAAATTTGGAATGAAATGAAAGTGCGTTCACTAGATTAAGTATGAGTTGCTTAATACGACACTATTCCAATTTTCTTGACGTAATTAGTTTTGGAGATCGAATTTTTTAATTCAAAAAATTGAAACTTGATTTTTACTCATTTACGAAACTGCAACAGTTTGCAATAGTCGACTCTAACATGTGCTAATTTCTTCATTTTATGCAAGCAAACCTAGACAATTGTTTCACAAATAATTACCCAAAATTGTTCTTTTGTTTTTCTATTATTTGCTTGTGGTATATTATTCAATCATTCTATTTTTGAGTTTTATTTACATTTCTTTCAAACAAACAAACGAATCAAATTGCTAATTTAACCTAGTTATTTAATTAGTACACTTTGTTTAATTATTTCTTGCTTTGTTGTAGAGGTTAACGTAATTCGTAATAAAATAATGCACCAATAACTCCAAGTAAAAACTGTAGCCACAATTAATTGGATAAAAATAAATCCTACGCATTTAAAGGCAATATAACTATATAAGTTTATATTACACTGAGTAAGAGTAAGTAAATTTCATAAACAGCAATAATTTTCTAGTATAATCTAATTGGTATTGTTTATTTGCATTCAGCCATTCACTGTTTATTACAAAATCCTAGTCATAAAATAAATAAAATGCTTCAATACTATTGAATAAAGACGAGTTCAATAAACAAATTAACGTAAAAACTTTTTAAAAAAAATATGTACAGTGCAGTAGACTATGCAATGTTGTAGTTGGAATCAAAGTATTTCTGTGCTTGTCTTTTGTTCATGCTCACTGCACATCAATTCTAAGTAGTAATTAATGGTGCGTTTCTAGTTTTCTATAATATAATTGCCCTATGTTGAAAATTAAACATTAGGAGAGACAATCGATAAAGTATGATTTTATTTGTTTAGGTATAAAGGTTTTGAGACTTTCTCTAATTTCATAATTGCTACTGTAGATAGAAATTAATTTTTTACGGATTATTTGATATAAACTTTGAAATAACATAAATAGTAAGAAATACAACTTTAAATCATATTCCTATCTCAAGTTTTATCGTAGACTTTTAAGTAATGGAGTACAATAAATAATTTATTGAGTAAGAAATGTTAAGAGGTAAAATACTTTCTGCAAATTAACAATAGCATTAATATTAAGAAACTCTGCATTTAAACAATTGTTAAGTGAGTAGGTGGAAATACGTTGCTAAAGTAAAAGAAAAGCGTAACGAACAAAAAATGAAAACGCAAACACAACAGACCTGCTTATAGTTTATAGTTGAAAGCTCTTATCGCGATTAACCTATGAGACGATAAAAAGCAATCACTAAATCTTTAGCAGAAATGGATTCTTGGTGTGCAAATCAAACATTCAGCGTGAAACCTATATTTTAAAGAAATTCGGCAAATATTTTTCTATTTTATGCTTGTTATTTTCAATTTAATTTGTATTGAAGAAAGAATTAATTTGTTTTAAATATAAAGTGAGATTATATTGGAAATTGCCATAAAACACTGTGCATTTTAAGGAGAATTTAATTATGTCAGTTATTGTAAGCTGAAAACTGTATTTTTAATTGCTTTCCTTGACTAATGTCGTGTTCAATGTCTTTGTTTTGGAGAAAAGCGAAAAATATGGAGAACAGTTTAGAAAACATCGCGCATCGATTTTTTGTCTAATTTATGCAACGTGCTTGGTTTGCTCGCTTACTTTATTGAATGAGAAGTTCGTTTCACTGACCACTGCTCACAAAGTCTCGTGTTAAGTGTTTTTAGTTTCCTTGGTGTAACTTATTTTTAGGAAGTCTTATTTACAATAGGCAAGCATAAATCAAACAACTTAGAACATCTAGAGTTCTCTACAATTTAAAATACTCATCACTAATTAAGACTTTATTCTATTTTACTGCTAGTTTATGTAGTTTACCCTTTGGTATAATTAAAAAATAAAATTGATATAAAATTTTAGTTGATAGGCATAATAAAAGTTTGCATTCGGAGTACACAAAACAAGAAATCAATTAAAGTGAAGTAAAAAAACTAACATATTGCCATTAGCCAGAGGAACATTTGTTGGAAATTCAAAGATTTGTAAACAAATCTTTATGAATTCTGCATAATGTATAGAAAGAATTTATCGAATCATACATACAATCTGTCGAGCATTGTAATGAATTCTTATTCCTTGGTTACTGAGAAAAACTATCATCATCAACAAAAGGAAAGTTTGAAAAATAAAAAGACGTTTGTTATTTCGGTGAACCGCCTCGGTAGTGCACTTAGCACCGCGCGTTCTTAACAGGGTTGTAGTTTGAAACCAAGCTGAGAATCTGCAACCTGCCGAACAGTAAAGCGGTGCAACTATTGAGTGATCTGGGGTAGGAGGTTAAGTACGGTGTCGGTTTATGACCGATGTGGTTGTAGTACGCTCGCAAGAAACATATTTAGAAATTATCATTCCGGAAACCTAAAAGCAACTTTTCTCAACTTAATTTAAGCGACGCACATTTTTGGTTACAAAAATAGGCAAATTATGAGCAACACAATGTTAAGAAGTTGTCTTTGAATTGTTAAACAAGTTTTCTATGTGTATCTCACAATATTACTGTTTTCCGCTATATTAAAGTTAATTTTTTCTAAGATCTCCTTTGCAATTGTAACTTAAATTACAATTGCTACGTGACCACGTGCCTAGCTAGCATCATAAATAATACCCACAATTTCATTACATTCATCCGACCATAACCTTCAATGTAAAACCATAATCTACTCGCAATTTATTATTATCTCTGCAGTTCAAAAGCAAATTAAATCAATTAATGCACTAGCAGCGGGATGTGCCAATTGTAATTGCAAAAGAAAGTCATAACTTCAAACCGTTACGAGCACGGTGTGCGTTCTAAAAGACATATGCTGGAAACATAGAGTATTAGAGTGCTCATAATTGAAGAACAGAATGTTGGCACATTTCTGTGCGGAGAAATTACTAGCTAGATAAAACGTCAAAATAAAGTGTCTTGGCTGTAAAGTGCAATTGTAACACTATATATGTATTAATATAGCGATAAAACTAGAGTGTGCGTGTGTTGTGTCGTGATGGTTGAAAATGATTTGTAGACACGCATTTGGTTATGTGCCATCAACTGCAGTTGATGCGGTGAAAACGTCTACAACGACATGTTGCGCTATTATAGTAGATACGATATTGTTATCTTGACATATCGTGATAGCTTTTAACTAGTTATAGCTGTGTGAGTTTAGATTTTATTGAGGTTTGTGATTGTGTGTAGTCTACTTAGTGCATTATAATGCAATATAACAAGCAATGTATAGTCAAAGTACAAAGTCATCTTAAACTTTTACATTTTCACATAAACCTGAATAATAATTTAACTAAGAAAATATCAATTTACAAGTTGTAAATTACATTGTTTGACAAATTTAGATGAGATGCGGTAATTTTATGATGCAAGATGACGTTCTCGATCTAAATTTACATTTTTGCAATAACAGACAAACAGAGTTATGCAATTGCTTCATTTTCCACAAATATATTATCTTGAAAGCTTATATTTCGTATTGCCATAAAATATGATTATTTATGTCAGAAGAATAGCTCTAGGATGTTAAATTGGATGCAAAAAAAAGTTGGTAGCTAAGAGCTTCTCGCTAAGATCTTGCTCTTTACTTATAGAATAATTATAAAACATAATTATAATTTGTTTAACAAAAAAAACGTTTTCTTGATATTTATAAACAAACTCATTTTGCTATTAGTTTTGTATGTCAAGTCTGTCTAATCTAACCCAATTAGAACATCAAATTATTATAATATTACTTAGTTTTTTTAACTAATTATTTGCTTGCGTAAAGATTTCGTATATCATGGTTTACCATCTTCATTATCTATCATCCATCATAATTTTACTATGCAATAATTTCTTTTAGCATTATAAATATTTATAAATATAAATAATATGAGTGTCTTTATGTCAATATTCAATAATTTGAACAAACTTCATGAATGCACACAAAGGCGCATACTTTATTTGTGCAAGTTTTAATTTATATCAAGAAAGTGGAAAGGAATAAATGGTTCACGGATTGTGCTCACTCATTATGACAAAACCATCGTAAAAGTTATTATTAATAAAATTAGATCAAGTTTGATTATGAGATGAACAATTGTACAATGAGATTGGAACTAAACGGACCGTTTTTTGATACTTTTGATTACATTTATTTATTGTTTATAAATTAGTATTACTTAAATATGTACATCATACAACATCTTACAATAAAAGTGTTTATCTTGGAATAATAAAGAAAATAGAAATTAATGTCAAAGCATAATTTAGTTTCATTGGAAGATACAATTACTGGAAAATGCACATAAACAGATTTATTATTGTTATATTTGTTGGATGTGATTCAGCACTAGCGTTGCCATTAGTAAGAAGACCACGGATGTGACATGTTGTCATGACAACGGGTGTTCTTTAGAATAATAACGGGTGCTCACATTGATGACACCAGTTGAGAGTTTTGAGATAAAAGCTCGGGAGCGGCAGGGTGGTTTAGACGAGCTACTGGAGCTTTTTGTTAGCAACCATTTAACAAAGCCTAACATATTTATTATATTATTTCATATATATTTTGTCGGCCGAGCCAAATTATATGACATTCCGAATGCTTTAGATTGCGATACATCTTGCACCACCTTGCGTTCAATTTTAGATCACTTCTAATTGGATTATAGATTAGATTTAACATTGAGAGTTTAGAACAGCTCTTAACCTATTGATAAACATTCTAACATTTTAAATAACCTTTTTGTTTCTGGAGATATATACAATTTCCTAGATCATGTCTTGAAGAAGGATTGCCTGACTCTTCGCCGTGTCACAATGAAAGTTTAAACCAAATAGACTATGAAACAAATTTTTCTTGAAAATATTTATATATCTATGTGATTTTTGATTATAAATAGTAAGTACTCTTTAAAATAACTATTTACAAGTCAAACTTTTTAGATGCATTATTTATATTTTTGATAATATCAAGAACTGTGTAGACAAATTGTCTAATTGGCTATGTGTCTATTGTGCGTTCTATACTTGTTTGACTTTGTACATTATCGAATACTACACTGTTAATAAACGCTATTAGTTATGAACACGCATCTCAACCACAACGCTTTTTTGCTAAATTCAGCTGAATCAAATCTAAGGCAGAAATTATTAAAAATCTACATGAGTGGGTGTATTTAAATGTGCTAAGCAACCGCGATTTAGTTTTAATCCCCAGACATACTAATGAAATTTGCTATTCCAAGGACAACGCGAGGTTTGCGGACAATTTGAGGGTCTTTCATAGGTTCATGGCCGAGAAAAATATGCGAACCGCTTGATGTTAACATTTAACATACCGGATAACATTACTCATAGTGTACTGAACTGACTACAGCTAGAGCTAAATTACAGTAGCAAGAAGTAATTTAGAAAGATAAGAGTGACGGTTTTCTGCAATTCTGAATCATTTGTCCAAATAAATAAATTGGTTTTGTTTAAGAATTCAAATAAAAACAACATATTTTGTAACTTGAAGTAACGGAAAGATATTATTGATTACTTATCTCATTACTTAAGAAATGCATTGTTTTGTAAAACTTCCTTTTGTATTTGCTATGAAACAAAACAAAACAAAAGAATAACAAAAGTTGATTTAGTGTTTCATATGATTTTGCAGATTTAAATTCTAAAACATTTTTTAACAAATTATTCATTATTAACAAATTAAACGCAATATGTTAATATTTAAGCATAAAACCAGTGTTCTAATTACAGTGCTATAAATATAATTACTGTTTAAGAGGTTAAAAACACAATAATACACGCAGGAAAAATGCAAATTTTTCACAATAATTAAACCATATTTAAATTGTTAAAAGTTTAGGGTGTATCAAAAGTGAGAAATAGACTTGGTAGTATACCCTCTTTGCAAACTTAGTCGATATAGCGTAAAAATATTCAAGGGTAGCTAATAATTCATTATCTAAATATGCTATCGCTATATCAAGTGTATATCAGGGTAACATAAAGCTAAAGACACGAAACGGCAAATAAAGTGTACAGAGTTTATACATAATAATCTGCATTAAACATTCATTGAGGAAAGAAACCTATATTTAAGGATAGAAAAATGTGATTAAGTTATTTTAGTAGTAAAAAGTATAACCACTTTATAGAAACTGTATTCTGTTTAATTGAATCTATTTTTAGGTCTTCAATAATTCATTGCTAAACAAGAGTTTATGCACTGAATAATTCTTTGTAGTCGGAATGAAACCTGCGTTTACGAAAGGCCAACTAGAAAACAATCGCCGCCGTCTACATGCATATTGAAATAAGAATGCGCGCAATTTGTTTTTTATTTCTATTTCGATTATTTACCACTTTACTACACTTAATTTCTTCGCTTTGTCAGGAAATTTAAAGCAAAAAGCTTTCTTTTTAAATAATTCAATTGAAGAAGTAATCAGAAATTGATGAAGCTAGGTGTAATATGAACTAGCTGTTTTAATTCGGTACCAATGTACGATATGCGCGCGCCGGACGGAAGGCCCGGTTACAATCGACCTGGAAGGACGTTTGAAGAAGAACTTAATTTACGGTATTTGTCGCCCGGTGCCTTCACGGTTTTGTCCCCGGAAGAAAATGGATCTCCTCCTGATCCACCACCAGCACCTCCACAATACAGGTGAGTGAAATTTATATTTGCTTTTTAACCAAGACGGTTTATTTGAATTTGTTGGCATATTTACAGATTAAGCCCAAATGCAAATGTTCGAAGAAATAAGAACCAATCCTTCTCAATTATTGCTGAACCAATCAATTATGAACCATCTCGAAGTCCATCTCCAACCGGACGAGTCAGTCCGTTCCGTGGTCGAGGCTTCAATCCAACTGGATCTCGTCATGCATCACCAGCTGCGTCTCCACCACCTCCTCCAGCAGACAATCGGATGTCCTACCAACCAAACAACAACCGCATCAACAATCGCAAGAAATCAAACATACCTCAGTTGAAACGTTACAACAGCTCAATAGTACTCAGCACTGAAGATAGTAGTGACTCATCGCCAAAGCACCAACGTCGCAATGCCTTGCTGAGACCACAGCTGAGCAGGAGCCTGAATAATATCAGTCCTCGAGTTTCTAATAAGCCACCAGCAGTTCCGGGAGGTCGACGCCATGGTGGTTTATACTCTAGGCACTCATCCTTCTCGCGCCTCTCACCAATCATTGGTAGTTCACCGGAACCCAGCAGTGATTCCAAGAGTCAGTCTTCCCCCTCCCGGATTCCAATGTCGAGAAGTTCACCTGCTAGTCGGAAACATTCGCCGGACAACGACAAAACCCACCATGGTAGTGTAACCAACTTAAACAATAATAATAAATATTTGAGCACGAGTAATGTGGGTTTGTCGCGAAGTAGAAGCAGAGTTGGGTCACAAGCAGCTTCCAGGAATCCTTCACGAAATGCATCACGGAATCCCAGCAGAGAACCATCACCTTCGGGAAAACCGCCAATCTCACCAGTTAAAAACTATCGCAATATTCAAGCGAAAGTTAACAGTTACAATGCCAAATCGAAAAGTAAAGTGCCTAACCCTAAAACTAATTCACAAAATGTCTCCAGCAGCAATAACAATAGATTGAAGACTTCGGATAAGAACAAAACGAAAACAAGCAGCAATTCTAAATTTAATAGGACTGATAGTATTTCTAATGTTTCTAAATCAACCAGTTCTGCAAAACGGTCTACTACTACTACAAATAATAATAACACATTCAAAGTAAATAATAGTAAAAGCAACATCAATAGAAGTGCTGTAACCACCGGTGGTGATACCAGTGCAAATAAGACCAGTGATACTATTTCAACAAGTGATAGTGGTACAGAAAAGAAGCTCTTGAAGAAAACGGCCAGCACTCGGAGTTTAACCAAAAAGGGTACCGACAGTGATTCTTCCAGTGGTACAGCAACAAATTCCACATCTCCAGCAAAGAAAGTAGAACCACTTCCAGCAATAACTGAGATGCTTCCACCTGCTACGGTGTTATCAACCACAACCGACACGGTAACCAAACCATTGAAAATTGAAGCGACAATCGACACCCCACTCAAAACCGGCGCATCCGCAACGAACATACTGGCGAAGCCGATCAAAGAAACGCCAATGTACATGGATGAAGGTAGGGTGCTGAGTGCTAAAAGCGTCTCGAGTGCAATAGAAAGAATGAACGATACTGTTCTAGATGCGGAGACGCTGCTCAAGGATCATAACATGTCGAAGCTGTCGCCGGCGGCCACAGCGATCATTTCGCTGTCGAGTGAGCCGCCACCAACGCAGAGCCAAACAAGGGCGCTGCCAAGTGTGGAGACCACCACTGTGTCCTCGACGTCCACCGGCGGCGTCACCCACGTCATGATTGGAAACAGCGGCCAAAGTGTAAATAGTAGTACCTTAGTTGTCAATAGCAATGGCGGCGTCGGAGGACAAGTCACAAACAACATTAACAAACTAATATCTCCGGATGATTCTTTCGGGGCGCGTGTGCACTACGAGAATAGTGATCCACGTAGTGAGCGGACGGTGTTGCCACAGGAAGTGCAACCGATTAAAATCATGGTGCAAGAGAAGGGTCAGGATTTCGATGTACAGAGTGGGAATGTAAGGTTTCCACCTTCAGCAACAAATGGTACAGCACAAGGTGCAGGGTAAGTGATCACATAGTTTACTTAAATTAACATAGTCGTGACTACTTTGGATATCATATTGTGCCCAATTTCGGAATTTTAACTGCCACGCTTATGAGAAGTTCAAGAATCATCTGTTTAATTAATTCAGCCGGTAACTGGAGCACTCGTCAAAGCCCAATAAAATGTTGCGACACTACCATAGTATAAGTCAAAAATTGCGGTGGTTCTATATATTTAGACACGCATTATTTGAGTTAATCGGCTAATTGTTAAGAAGGACAAATTTATGAAAGTCGTATTGGTCAAATGGTGTGGAAATGTTGACATTGTAGTGTACTTAACACGATTTTGCCCACAATTCGAATCAGGTGCTTATATTTATGATTCCAGCGATACTGTGTAAGCTTTTAAAAGTGTTTCATGTAAATAAAATTTAAATAACTATACACTATAGTAATACACTGCTAGTTTGCATTATGAAAGTTTAAGTACAAAAAGGTTTTATCAAATAATTGCTGTGTAATTAATTTATAAATATATTTTGTATTGTTGAGTGTGATTACAAAGTGTTTGAGATTCATTATGTTGATAAATATCCTTTTTGTAAAATTAATGGAACGAAAACGAATTGTGTTGGTACAATTGTTTGAGTTGGCATTTCTGACTAGTGGCCGAAGCATGCCAAATTGAATGCTGCGACATGCCGTAAGTGGCGCTGGTGGTGCAAGTAGATAACATTGTTTAAATTTGTTATTTACGCTTGTGAATTGATCCGTTGTTTATTTAGGAGTTTACAGTCATATTAAACAGTTGAAAACATAAAATACTAAACGTATATTCCTTTTGCAGTCATCACAATCGCACACGCACTAGGCGAGTAATTGTTTTATGCAAAACAAGTCCGTTGCACATGAAGTAGTGTGCAAAAAGAGCAAAATTATTTATCGATTGCCCCGTGTAGATGTTGTCAAACAATCTCTTGTACAAGTTCTAAAAACAATTCCACCTTCTCACTATAAATTGCCTACAATTTATTATCAGCAAATTATTTCAGAAAGTGTTCTACAAAAAGAATTGCATCATGACACCTAAATTGGCTAACAAAACAAAAATTAACAAGGAAATCAATGTACACTGCACATGTTCTGTGCACTGCAAGAATATTCGTGTAACATCGTTAGTAATTTACGCTAATTTAAAAGCGGCAACAGTGCCTATGTTATATTTATACTCTCATTAACTAAATAGCTATCAACAGTCAAATGAGTTAATGTGCATTTAAGTCGTGATGGTTTTGAGGCGAATGTTTCGAGCATGCGGGGCTGTTGTGAGGTTTAACTTTAGGAAATTTGATGCAAGTGAAAGAAACGCAAAAAGTAATAACCTCGCTTTTGCTTTCGGATAAAAAAAGATAACAAGGGTAGAAGGTAGAACTTTAATCATTGTTGCAGATGTAATATTCTTAATAGCATTTTCAGCGGTGGTGGCAGGTTGTGAGCCAATCAGTTGTTTCCTTGTGCGTTGAAAGCTTTCAAAATCAGGCGAAAGTTTAATGGAACCCAATAATTACAGCCGCATCATCCTTGGGAAAGTAATATGCTTCAATTTACTTTATGCTACATTAGTTTTAATTCATTTTCTCTTGAATTACTAACTTGTTGAGAGTGAAACGGATTGACATTATTTATATAAAAGAAAATTAAAGTTAAGAGAAAAATGTTAGATTTACTACCAAATGAAACAATTAAATAAACCACGCGCTAGGTAGCTCAGTTCAAGGGACAAGCCCCATTGCAGTTTTTCTTGTTTAGATCTTAATAGCTGGTCCAATAAAGATTGGTCTGACTGTAGCAGTGACAGGGAGATGCATATTCTGGGGCAGGGTTTCAAATTCCGCTAGGAGTATATTCAATATAATATATACTCCTACAGAATTTAGTTTCAATAACTACTAATAACGCAGTATAATGGAATGGAGTTCATGTACGGTGTCGGTAAATCGGCGTAGTTGCAGTACGCTTCAAACATTATCAATCCTACTCTGAAAGAGATTATTTTAACCTCAAGTAAATATTGAGATTTGAATTTTGGAGGTCTTTCTTATTGTAGTATTTTAGTGTATTTTAATTTACAATGTTTTTTACATAAAATTTTTATTATGGAAATTAATAATAGATATATTCCTTACAATAATTTAAAATCTTAAACCAAGTTGTGTTCTGCTATAGAAGGAGATCTTTTTTTAATTTTAAGTACATATTTGAGAGTATTGTTGAGTGTTGTTACGAAATGCTTAAGATTCATTATGTTGATTGAACTTTACTATAACACTTACTTTTAGTCACTTGGTAAACAAAAAAACAAAACTTGATTTGTACAACATTTTTGGCATGTTGCCTTCTTCAGTATTTTAATATTTTAAAGAGGATTGATTTGAAAGAGAACTGAAGAAGAAGAGAACATGCTGAAAACGTTTTATCAAGAGACTAAAAGTAAGTGTTTTAGTAAAGTTTTATTAACATAAGCACATATTTTGTAAAAATATTTGAAATTTATATTGTGATATAACTAAATAATATTTATGATCAAAGGTTTTTTATAAGCGTTGTATTTAAAATAGATAAATATTTGCAAACTAGATCACGTATACTCTCGTGTAAAAATAAAAAGTAGCCAAACGGTCATTTAGTAACCGTAACCCTGACACAATTACGACAGAAAAAATTCAGGCGAGTCCAACTTTGGTCCGTACCATGATAACTGCCTCACATGAACGCACCCCGACAAAACCAGCCATTATGTGCTTTTACCTATTTCAAGCATTTCAAGCATAAACGAAAGAAATGTTGACCAAACGTCAAACAAAGGCTGTGTGGACGTGGCAACGCAACCACTCCTGCAAGTACTGCCAAAAAGGAAAATTGCCAAGAAAAACAAATCGAAGCCGGTATTCCGGGTGGTAGTGGAAGGGTCAAGAAGTGAACTGCCTTCTGGCTGGTGGTTTCTTGCGTGTGCAAAAACACAGTCGGCACACATTGCCCCGCACGGTCCGAGGGTCTACCTTGTGAGTGGAAAATGGCGTGTGGCGATTAGTCAGTGACGGCGTTAACGCCAAACGTGAGCAAAAAGTCGCGAATTTTCAACGATTCATCATCATTATTCAGTAGCTGTAGAATCATTAAGTAGATAAATTAATGCTTGTCAAATGCAACTCAAAGTGCATTAAATGTAATGCACATTATTTATTTTACTGTCAAGCAGCGTGTAAAAGAGGAAACTTTTGTAGAGCGTTGCAAGTTGGTTAGTATCGATTTTTGAATGATACGTCTCTGAGCACTCTACGTTGTTGGAAACTCTAGAATAAATCTTTTTTCATTAACCTTCATGAGTATATAGAACGCGAACACGGCGGACTCTCATACACACCCCCGTAGATGCAAATCAGGGCGAATCATGACGGTGGTAACATACCACATAGCGAAGTAAGAACACACAACGCGCGCCACTTTCGTGAAATAAAGAACTGTTTTACACAGTCGGTCGCCATTACTGCGATACTAAACTCAGAACGCAGCTTATACGCATATCGTTTACGAGTGTACACAGTGATCATATTAAATAATTTTTTAATTCGTGCTGAGACAGCGAAGACATTAGCTCAAATGAAAATTAAGGCGGTTAAAGAGAAAATGACTTTTATTTACGTCACGCCTTTGTCGGAGGATAACGAGGCACCAAATTACAATCAAATGATAGAAAATGGGTAATGTAACACAAGATACTCTTAGATCCACAACATTCCTTTACATTTATTATACATATTTTTAAGTTGTAATGTTTATTTTTGGTTGATTTAGGGCACCTCCATATATTGGCGAAGGCGAAGAACAATCAGAAGTCCCAACATCGAAATGCGGTCGTTTTATAAATAAATTCAAACAAAAAATCTCGTGTGGGTGCTGTAAACAATCAGATAAACAAGATCAGAGCAAGAAAGATGATGATAAATCCAAACAAGGATGTTTTTCTTGCATAAAGAAGAAAAAACTACATGACGTGGAAGAAATAATTATCAGCTCCGCGGATGAAGTAGAAGGAGCCAAAAAAACCTTTCTAGAAAAACTAAAATGTTGCAGTTGTAGAAGAAGTAATAAAGTTGGAGATACCACCACTGGATGTTGTGGGTATAGTAAGAAAAAGGATAAATTGACTGAAAGAAGAGATAGTATTTTAAGTGCACCAGTTCCTTTGACAGCTGGGTAAGGCCTTTTTATTCTGATAAGCAAACAAAACTTATAATAAATTATATCTTGTTACCCGGTAGGCAACGATGTAAAAACTTCTTTAAACTTCTCTTCTGCTGTGGTTGCTGTTGGGGAAGTAAATGTTGTAGGAAAGCACCTCCACCACCGAAAATCGACGACGCTGCCAGCAGACGAGCTTCACTCCTCTCCAAAAAGAAAAGCTTAACACCTACGGTGATTCCTCAAGAGGTAAGCTCTTCGTTTTCAATTAGAAAGAAATTTGCTAATTGGGGCTATCGAAACCTTGTATTGGTGAGTTATGACTTTCAAGCACATTTTCAGATGACCTTGTCGAGGGATTATAATATGCTGTTATATACACGCAATGAAAGTCCAAATGCAAATTGCGCATAATAAGTAGTAAACATATACAGTACCATACACACTTGAGCATTAACATATAAAACTTTTTTAGATTATATATTATTTTTTATAGAACATGCAATTAAATACTGTAACTGATTCTATATTTTTTAAAATTATGTTGCAGGACCCAAAGAACAAATTGGATAGCAGTTTAGTTGAGTACACATCAACAATGAAAGCAGCGATTCCAGTTCTGCCCATTGCTCTGGCATATATTTGCTTGATTTTTAATATTTTTGCGCCCGGCACAGGTATTTCTTTAGATATCCCTACATTTACCAGTGTCTTAATTATCTTTTTCTATAATCATTAAATCAGGAACTGTCTTCAGTGGATTATTCTGCTTGTGTATTGGAAAGCCAAGGTTTTCTCAACGAGACGATCCTAAATCCAGAATGGGTTCTTTCATAATCAACATATTCATCGGTGCAGGGCAATTGTTCACCGTTCTGTTTTGTTTAGTCGGTTGGGGATGGTCAATATGGTGGGGAGTAATCATGATTAAAGTTGCCAGTAAGTCAACCACTATAGAACGTAAAGAAGATAATATTGTTTGTGAATGTCTTACAGAAAAATATCGGAAAATCAAGCTACTCGAAGCGCGAATGAAAGCACAGCAAGAAAAAGAAGCTGGAAGCCGAAGTAAAGAAGGCAGTCAAAAGCGAGACGTAGAAAAAGGCCGCTCCTGAGGATTAAACGGCCAGCAAAAAATGGCCAGGAGTATTTCGCTAGTTGTTCAAGATTGGTCGGATTGATTGTTAATGGAATTGGCATCGAACTGACGTATACTTTGTTTGTTTGGCCTATTTGACAGAAATCAATTGATACACTTAGTTTTTATTGTTACTTCTTAAACCAATTGAGAACCAAAATCAAACATATCTTCCTAGTGCATTTGCAAAGTTTAATTATTGTTGAGAGTAATAAAATTATTATCATACACTATATTTTGTACTGAATTAGTATTAAAATTGGTGAACGGTTATAGTATTTAAATGATATATGTAGCTGAAATTCTAGATTATATTCAAAAGATATTCATCTTGTTACGATTAAATTGCAAGAGGCGATGATTTCTAAAAGCTTTGTTGTATAGCAAAGAAAGAAAACCATGTAAAATACGCACAATCTTTTACTATTAAAATATCATATAAATACAATAAAAAGGTGTTACAAATTCTAAACTTATTACGAATGGAAATTTTCATGAAGTACATGATGATTGTTCTATATTTTGTCTACAGGAAGAATAGAGAAGAAACAATAGTACTTAAAGCAACTACTTTTAATATAGAATACTTAATTGATTTGTTAATAAGAGAAATCAATATAATTAATAAATTATGGTTTTTACTTCTACAGCTCAAGTGTACTTTATTTCTGTGTTTGTGTAGTTAAAAGTTTGTATTATTTTGCGTTGAGTGTTTGAATTTGGAATTAAACTAGTCAATCTAAGAACCTTGAGTTTCGCAAATCGGATCAGACCAATGCATTCTAAATTAAAGTGTACCAGAAAGGCGTAAAAGCGTCCCCCGAAAAAGGTAACGTTTAAATGGCATAATCTAGTTTAAAAAACAATACATTCAAAGCTTAGTCACTATTTCTACTGTTTTATTGGTGCTATAAAGCATATTAACTGCTTGGCAAATAACAGATTGTCCATAAATAACTGGAAAAATATTTGAGTAATAATCTTGTTGGACAATTATTCAGCCATTCAAAATTATATTAAATAAATTATTTGCACGTCATCTTAAGAAACTTTGACTCCATTTTTAAAGCAGTTGAAATTATGCTTGTATTTCAGATACTCTTCAGTAGTAATATAATAATTAAGAATTCATATTCTTAGAAATTGTTTATTTGTATTATCCCCAAATATTTCTTCATATATATACATTTAGTAGCAGAATTTATAATGTCAAAGGAAGGTAAATAAATCAGACTTATCCAGGAGAGACAAGACGCGGGCTTATAAGTTTTCTCCAATCTAAAATTTGTTTTATATCGGGTGCGACATCTTCTTTCGGTTGTTCATTTTTAATGGAAGTTTGAAATTCTGAAAGTCCGCCTAGAAATATGCCAATATAATATATATTGTATGTAATAAAACTTACTACCTTGGATTATCAAATCAGTTTGATATGAGTGATGATTAAATCCTTCAACTAACCCAACAATATAATTTGATATAATAGGAAGATTTTCTGGCCCCAATTTGAATATCTAAATAATGTAAAATATTATGTTTCTTATACATACTATATTTATATATACCTTAAAAACAATAACATCTCCAGAAGCAGGAAACATTGTGGTCATTTGTAATAGCTTATCAATTATTTCCACAGTTAATGGTTGGCTAGGGCTGGAACTGGGTACATTATTATCTATTGCATTTTTAAGAACAAAACTACTACTAGAAGAAGTAGCTTGTAAATTATAACTTTGTTTCAATATTTTTTCGTAACATTCTTTACATTGCGTTACGCTTGAAGCTTTAGTCATTGCCAATAGTTCTGGTGTATAAAATTCTGGTATTATATTTGGCATTTGATCATTTACAATTTGTGGAATATTTAATGTTGTTTGATAACGGCGTAATAGTTTGTACGCTTCAATAACTTGTACTAATTGGTATCTATCAATCCATGGTACAGTACTATGAGCTAAACATGCATTATGTTTCTGTTTGTCGTTCTGAACAAAACATTGTATAAATGATTTTTCCCTTATACTTGTTTTTTCATAAATTGCTTGATGTGGAGCAACTGGAGTACTAACATCTATTTTTTTCATACCTTGTTTGCAATTTCTGCGCCGTCTTCTCTTAATTATAGATTCACCTTCCAAATCATTATATCCATCACATAATAAACCTGCACTACTTGATTTTGAAGAGCTGGTGTCAGGATAATTCTTATTTAAACTAAGATTTACTTGATTAGAAGATAAGTTAGTCTGCTCTGCTGTTTTCTTTGAGTAATTAGGATTGGTATTTATGTATAATAATTTATCATCTTTGGCAACCTTTTCATTACTTTCATTAGTAATATATTGTCTACTATTTTCCACAATACCTTCAAAGCCAAAATTTTTATCGTTGTCAATATAAAGACTATCAGTGCAAACTGTCCTTTCACTGCTTGAATTATATGTGAAATCAATTATGTACTCACTATGTGTTGACTTTACATTTCCTATTTGATTTATTTCTGCAGTTATTTTGTTAATATTTATTGAATTTATATGATGCAGTAATTCTTGTCCATGACATAGAAGTGTATTGGGTGATATATTTAAACTCTCTTCATTTAGATTATTATTGCTGCAGTATTGTGCTTCCTCTTTACAAGGTGTCTTGCCTCCACTAGAACATGATGTTGCTTTCAGTTTATTGCTTGAAAATATACCAAGCTTCTGCTTCTTATATTTAATGCCATGAGTAATATCATCTTGTTCTTTCTTCCTTTTCCTTGATGTCTTTTTAATGGGTTTTTGCATCATTTTACCTGCTTTATTATTTAAGCACAATTCTGAATATGGTATAACACTGAAATAATACAGATATTAGCACAAAATAGATAAATTCTTTATAATGATACTTACAAAACTATATCATCTTGTTGTATTATTCCAATGTCTGCTGAAGATGGCAAATGATAATTGTTTATTATCAATGTTGTATTGTTTATTTTGAATACTGTTTTAATTTGTTTTTCCAGATCAGAAACTGTTTTATACTCTTCTTTGATATAACAATAACTATTAGGACGAATATTTGGATAAAAATGTAATTTAACCCTCATTCTGGAAAATTTGTAGCATGCTAGCCGAGCTGTAAACATGCATCACTGTATAGCCTATAGACGCCAAAGACTAGTTGGATAAAAATAGCTGCAAATGTATATAAAATAGAAGCATTTGCTTGGGAACTGTGGAGTTTTACATTATTAGTGATTTTCTTAGCAAAAATCTGTAAAAAAAAGTAAGTAAAACATAGGTTGAATTAGTTTATTCACAATTTAAATATTGTTTGAATCATTACGTATGCAGCGCTGATGTTTCACCCAATGTTGAAATAGTATTTGGTTGCCAAGCAAAACGCTGGATAAATTCAATTTTCCTAATTTTGCAAATGTCAAAAAACATAGAGATTTCTATAATTTTATAGACATCTAGGAACACGGAACACTTTGTTTACCACTGAAGTGAACTTTAGATTCGCACTCGAAAATATTTCACTAACTTATTCCTTATTACAATATATCACTTCCTAATATTTATAAAGTATTGAACGATACAGATCTGAGTCCAGAAAATCTCTAAAATGTTCGGACCGATGGAATTGTGTAGAATTTTTAATTAATTACATGTACAATGTAAGATGATTATGAATTCTTAAAAATTAGGTGTAAATAATTGCATTGCATTGGGTGAGAGCAGACATACATAGTATATAATCATTGCTAAAATTCATAAGTATATACTCGAAAAAGCAATTACACCTGAGTAGAAGAGAGCGTATGGTAAGTACTATGCGCTGTGCGTTTTGCATGAGTGGTAATGGTTTTCGAAGGATATTTAGATAAACACGTTGTTTCTACCATATTATTATATTTATGTCTTTTCATTATTTTTAAATGTATTTATTTAATTTTAAATCATGTGGTAAGTGTGAATGTAGCAAATATATACTATACTTACTTATGTATTTATTATTCAAGCTGTGACGCGAAGGAATTAAATAAGCGCTTAATTGAGACCAACTTGATATTTGGAATGTTTACTCTTGGATTTCAGGCGTTGAAGAAATAAATAATTATTCAGAGCAATACGTTGACATTAAATAAAGTTCAAAGAATTTTTGTATATAACACCTTATAAATACTGGAAATACTATTACAAGGATATTTTACATTTAATACAGCATAAACCTAAAAGAATATATAGATTAGTTTACAATACATTTGCCTGTGTTTCAAATAACGTACATTTATTAGTTTTATGAATTGCTGTTCTAGAGAGGAGAGGATATTCTTACAAGTTCAAAAACACATATTTTTTCTCGTTTATTATTTTCACCGTAATTGTCATTCATATTTCTATATTCCATTCACTCATTCTTATTTATATATATATATATATATATATATATATTTATATAATTAATTCATGTATGTATATAATAATCATATTCATGTTTTATCACTAAATTATTTCAGCAATTGAAATATATCATATCAATTATAACTTATATACAACAATTATTATACTTTGAAAAAACGAATTGACTTTCAGTAATACTGAGCCTAGTTAATTTGTCTTCACAACCACGATGCATTTGTCATGACTTCCGAACAACAAACTTTATATATCAACAAAGCAAATATCATTAATCCGCCGCCATCAACCTCGCAGGCAATTGTACTTTTTGGCTTTGTTCAACAACAATAAATCTGGTTACGAATACAAATTACTAGCGATTTGGCATATCATTACGCGTTTAGTAATTATTTATATATAATACTTGTCGAATTATTATTAATTGTTACCAATGTAATTTTTCCTTTCTGAAATTCTTGTCATTATTCTTCGTTCCTTTTGTTGTTTTGGTATATTCACCCGTTTGTATATAATTACATTATTTTTATATACACATAGCTCAGAAAATACATCATACATTCAAAATAATGTATCGTTATTACTTTTTATATAGCTTTGTTCAAAACGTTTTTAAACCCTTTAAAAATGTCAATATATATTTGTTCGTTCTGGTTGGTTGCGATAGTTGCTTCGATTCAGAGACTCGTACGCGTGAATTTTAGAACAGAAATGTTTGTTTTACATGTAGGTCCAGTTGTAAATTGTCTTTGGTTGTAAAGTATAATCATGTTGTACAAGTATTTCATTCAAAGCCAATTGATGTATTTTTGAACGTGTAAGAACATGATGTTTCTCATTGTATTGGTTTGGTTTCATAGGTTTTGCTTGTGATTTGATTGGGGTAGAAATAAATGTGATCATTATTCGACACTGCGGCATATGTGCAAAGTGAGATGTACTCATATCCGAGTTTGGTCTCTGTGAGTGCTAGGGAATTAGTTTCAAAGTCAATGTAAATCGCTAACTAATTTGAACGTAGCGCGTTGTAATAAATATCCCTCCAATAAATAACTAGTCTTCTATACGCCATAATAAACTTAAAAAATAGTCAAAATCAAACACAGTGCAAACTAATCTGCTACTAATATAGAAACACTATCGTAACTTAAATATTCAATTATCTAACGCTTACAACTAATTCCGAACTAAACCCGAATTAATAAATAAGTAACAATTTGTCATTTACATGCATAACGCCGCTCCGTGTTCCACCCAAGATTGAAATCTTCCACATTTCTCATGGAACAAAATAGCGACAGAGTATCACAGAGACAAACAACGGGATAGTAGGTCCAGTTTAAAGGCTTTCAAATAATAAATTATAGTTTAAGTTAAGTCAGTTGATGTAGGTAATGTTGTTCTGATGTTGATGATGTGCTGTTATCAATTGTTGCAGTTGCTGTAAATTCAATAGCACTAGGTTCATAGGTCGGGGTTGTTAGTTGGTAGTTACTGTAAATTCGAGTAAATAAAGACTTATAAGCGAAGCGTACAGAAGTGTAAAGGTAAGTATGATCAATGTTGGTGATGTAAAAATCAAAGATTCCCTAAACCAAGAATAATAAAGCAAGCAAAAATATATATATATAAATAAAACATATATTTCACAGTTTTAGTCACCTTAGTTTAGTATTGACTATTTATTCCTACTAGAATATGATGTGTCTAAACTAAGGTGGACAAGACCACATTATTTCCAAGAGAAGAACATCCTCCAGATAGCAGGAAGTGCATCAACGAAAAACAAACCGCGAGTGCAATGTTTGTGTAAAATGTTAAAAAAATGCTCAAGACAAAGAAATTGGCAGAGTGTGTGAAAAGATACTATCACCAGCTAGAGGCACAGATAATTGACTCAACTAAGTTGTTCTTGTGTTTCTTTTATCATATTTTCCATTACGACAAGTACAATTATTTATATGTATAGTATAATAATTTCAATATGTATTTAGCATATTATATGTAATGATGTATTAGAATAGGTATGGTATAAGATGTTGTAGTTCTCATTCCTTGTGTGATGCTCAAATGTCGGTTGTTTGTGTAATGTTGGGTCATTTTGGTGTCAATTCATCCATCTGCGATTTCACGATTTGCAATCGCAAACAACTTTCGTCGTCGTTTTGCAGCAAGTAAAAATCACATCCCTCTATCAGATAAATTATTAATTAAATAAACAAGGAACAATTATCGCCACAACAGGATATCTGCGCGTTCACATTCGAAAATCAATTTCTTACAACTTAGATCAAAATAACAATCGAAATAAAGCAATTTGCGTAACAGTATAGTAATAAAATTATGAAATATAATGTATTTTCATGCGGGACATCAATTATCCAGAGATGTAATCAATTAAAACAGCCTACTAAACATCAATTACTATACAATATTAAAATACTAAGCAACACATCGAATTCAATTCAAAACGAAATTGATTAAAACTTGTCAGATATCACCTATACATCACCATCTGCAGATATAATTAATTCACATATTGTAACTGAACATTCATCAAACGTAGTGTTGCTTGAAATTTTAAAGCATATTTATACAAGATTTGTCGAATTGTCCGAGCCAAACTCTTTCATTAATCTTCCAATTAGTTGTACCCTATTAATTATTTAATATGTTCGATTTCAATTACTTTAATAAATATTTCCTACATTTCCCGATTTTGTTTGGTCCTCACACGTGATTGGAATAACTGCCAACTAATGAAATGAGTTTGACTCGTCACTGTATTCGTCAAAATCATTGCTCTCTTTCGTATCCTGTTGAATTGAATCATTCATTAATTTCCTTCTTATCTAAGCACTAACATTCGAGATTGATTCATTTAATACTATAATGATATGATACACTATTCTAAATTTAACTGTCTTTTTTCATAATATGTATTTTCTAGATTCCATTTCATTGAGTTCAATATTACATACATAAAACGTATAGTCGATATTCGAAAGAAAAGTGTCGTGGGCATATAATTCTCATCATTTATCATCAGGTGAAGAACTATATTCTCACACACAAATGCACATTGTACATGTTTCGCAATTGCATAACGTCAATATTGTTATTGCACATTTGTCTTATAGATAGTGTTGAATTTCAATAGTCTCAGTAATTCAATGTGTCCAGTTGTTGTTGAGTGTGTGTACGTATTCCAAGTGTTGTTAGTGTGTCAAATGTTTCAACAACGTGTGGGGTGTGAAAAATACTTGTTTCGAAATGGAACTCATGACCATTTCCTCGTTTTAAGTTTATAAAGTTTACAGACAGAGAAAGTACTACTATTATTGACATCGAGTTAACTACTTGCGTCTCAATCTACTAATAATTTTCACCCTCCCAAGCTACCAACAAACAAATACGTTCACAGTCAAATAATTCCCAGTAGGAGAAAACAAGTTGCCAATCATTTCCGTTCCCAAGGTACACAGTAGATTACTTACTAAAATCTAAATCAAGACGCAAGCTCTTAGGAAGACATTCAACTAATAAAGTGATACTAATAATTTATGTATGACCGTCAATGTTAAAACTTGCCATATTGTTAATTACTTGCATCCTAAATAATACATCCTATACAATTCGCAGGTAACGTTTTCTTCTAATTTTGTTATTTTATGGACGACGGATTAAAATTAACATTGAAGAAAGCTAGTTTTTTCGCCTTTATCTACTTTCCATTGAGTTTGCATTAATTGATAGCACATCTAGTACTAGACAGATTGAAGTAAACCAGTTATTTCAAAAACATTTATATAGGACTGTTGTGTTGACTATATTTATGTTCTCATGTAACGTTTATTTAGAATGTAGCGTAAAACACTATAAATGACTCCCAATCGTCGATTAAAAGTGCCAGTTTTCGTGAGCCAATGAAATGAAAATGAATTATTTACAAATAAAGCATTAGAGTGTTTCATTTTCATGTAGTCTGATATGTTTTCGAATATGTATATGTTTTATATTTCCATTTATTTTAATTGGAAATCCATGAAATGTATGTAGAAATCTTGATATTCATTCACGCATCCTTAGAGATCACCACCATCATTTCCAAATCAATTACATTTAAATAATATGCGTTAAATTTTAAATTATTGCACTAATTTGACACATTTGCGTTAATCCTTCAATAAATTAATACATCCCTTGTTATTTCTTAAGAAGTTAATCCTCCTAGTAAATTAATCACTTAATCCTCTTTATGTTTTAAAATACGGTTGGCATAATTGAATTGTGATGTACTTGAATATTTACAAGTGCGTTGGTTTAATGCGCCCGATTTTGCTGTTAAAGTAGTAGTAAATTTATATACTCGTGGTTCAAAGAGATATTCTTAAAAGATTCAAAAAATATTATCTAATTGTTGTTAGTTAATATTGGTTGGCATGAATGTTTTGAAAAATCGTAGGAAACATAAATATAGGTCCAGTAAGTATTCTTCAAATAGAAGTTAAGAATTCTGTTAAAATTTGGGTCCTCGCACAATTGCCAAGGCTCGGGAACACAATTTAGTCGTAAATTCAACCATATTCCCGTGCACTTAATCTGAATATTGATAGAATCTCATTGCTTTGGCAATTAAATTGCTGACATGGCATCTAAGCATCAAAGTATCGCGCTAAAAAGGTATATATCCCTTATTAAAATTCTATTTGGTACCGGGGAATTTGTAATGTGAAATGTAATACATAATGTACCTTAATGTATGTATCGTGTACGCCTAATAAGCAGATTTATATAAAAAATACTCTCGTGTATCAATTCTTGGTAATATTAAAATTAATATTTGCGTTGTCTTTTATACTTTTCTCGCTTAAAGTCCCACACTTTTTGATGTCCTCCCATCATTCAAATACAGTGTTTTTTTTTCTTTTTGTTTTAAATCAGAACAATAATCCTACAACGACCATCGATACACTTTCGTGATTACGTTTCCGATCATTGAGTCAATCTTTGATGTTGTTAATATTAGCTTCTGGAGAATATCATAATATTTACGGTCGCGCAACTATTCCACTCCATACATTGTCCATAAATGTTTTCTAAATTTCCCCGCATATAAATAGTACATGCTAAACGCTATACAAGTAAATAGTTCTAATAAATCTCGTTGCAATGTTATTTTTTTGTTAATGTTACCAATAGTAATTAGTAATCATTGAAAATGTCTTGTTTGTCATTAATAGAATAAAGAAATATGTAATTAATTATACTCATTAGCGATATGTTTTACGTACTAGTGTCTATTTCTCAAAATTTAGCAATAAGTGATTTCCTCAGATGTTTTAAATTTATCGTCTTCTAGTGACCTATCTTATTTTCATTCTCTCTCCGGTATCCTATTTTATTATCTTTTCATATTCTATTCAGTCCTTCACAAAATATTCCAGAATTTTGTGTTGAACGTGCACAGTGTACAGAATAGTTTATTGCACTCGTATGTAATTTGAAAAGAAGTGAAATCCTACATATTTTGTGCAAACTTGTCCAAAATTCTTGCGCCTGGAATATTTTATCGACCTCAATATATGTTCGTTTATAGTTTATTGTGTCACTGCTCGCTTCTTGCAATTTCAAAGTTCCAACTTATAGACGCAATTGTAACCTGCAGAGAGACGCTTTGTATGATGAACGCATTAATTCACAACTTAACAACACCGGAATAATTTCATTTCCGTATACTAAACTCTACAATAACAAAGAATCGCTACATCAAACTAAGACTATGAGATTAAAGTTAGATCAATTATTTATATCAATCATGCTACGCAATTTTAAATAAATAACTCTCTAGTGTCATTTGACGATAAATATGAATCAGTAATATGTTGTGATGTATGAAGATATGTAATTCATTTAATTTCGGTTTGGTTTGCATTCAGCTGGGATGTCGTATTTTATCTTGAACTGGGAGGAATTAGATCAATGTCGTAAAATATGCAACAGACAATTGAATTTCGTTCTTCTTGTCGCAATCGTCGCAAATCTTAAAATTTAACATGTTGCCAAAACATTAAAGATACAACATAAAAGTGGGTGATTAGTGTAGAAGTGGTTTACTGGTTCATGTCTTACTGGTCCTGTTCCATGCGTCTGTCAGTCGAGCCATTGGAATTGTTCTCGCCATTTCGTATGGACATGCTACGGGACGATGAAAAGCATAGCTTCATTATAAATGGGAACTTTGTGCCTGAAACAAATAGCAAGTAGCACATAAATAATAAACGCGCCATCCCAACAAATTGATGCAAATTATGCCATTAGATTTAGATCAGCAATAAAAACTCTTAATTGTCCACTAACTAACCACAAATTAGGTTGACTCATTTACCTGGACTTTCGATGGCGGCGTGATTGCAGGCCATTACGGCAGCCACCGCTTCCGTTGTAGTCTCAAACTCAAGGAGTCCAGAACTCGAGCGCTCGGATTTCATGGGGAATAATTTGACAGCTTTGGGAGGAATGACATCGTAATCTTTGAATACCTGTATCAACTCCTCCTCGGTGACTTGCGGCGGCGTGTTAAAGAAGTGCAAGATCTGCAAATAACGCGATAATAAATTAGTTTCGTCATTAAAGTTCTCACTTAATGCTCGATAAATTGCTAGCCAGGCAAGTATTTGCATTTATTTGTCCATATCCATTTGGCCGGCAGCCAAACTGCACGCGTGCGATTCTATACAAGTTTATGACTTGTGGAATTTCAATACCTCAGAAATTAATGCATATTGGCCACAGTAAAAAACAAGCTTTCGAATCAATATCAATTAGCTTCACAAATTGAAACATGTGTGCAAATTTCTATTAATAATACATAATCAAAACAATTTAATCACCTTGCTTGGTGGTTGAATCCTATTTTTACTAGCCATTGCAGGATTCATAAAGCGGTTGTTTTTATTTGTAATGTATTCCTTGTATGAGGGAGATTTGTCTGACAGTGGATACGGATTCGTTACTTCGCTGAGATAGGGTTGCTTGCTGAAAGCTAGCTGTAGTTTGTGCTCCATTGCAGATGCTTCTTCCATGTTGACGTTGGTGTTACATACAGGCGCTGCTCCAGTTAATCCTACATTCACATTGTTCAAATACTGTACACAGCGTTCGACGGCAACACCATCACCCATTTGTACCATTGCAGTGCCTTCCTTTGACTTTAAGAACTTGATCTAGATAGAGAAAAAAACACGTCAGGTTTTGGTTGCAATGTCAGCCTTCGTAGGAGAGTACTTTTACGCAATTCCATGCATCGTAAGCACGCAGCAAGATGTCAGGAAAATGGTGAATGGTTTGCTTACCCTTGCCACGTTTCCGTACAAACACATCAGATTGAATAATTTATCCGCGTTGGTGCGTATGGGGTCGAGGCCGTAGACCATAAGTACTGCTCCTGGCTGCTGGAAGTTGCGCTGATCGCGATATTCGGTAGCGACAGGCGTCACAACTGTAGCTCCTGATTTTCTGTATGTCTCACCTGTGAAGGGTTCTCCATAACCAGGTCCTCCAGTGCCACCACCGCACATGTCTTCATAACGTGCTTGTTCACTTGGATATGGATCTGTGGGGAATATACATATTTATGATGATGCACAATCAGGTAGTTGAACTAAATTAAAATTTTCATAACTATTCAACAGCCAGCACTGCACTTTTATTGCAAAACTAGATTTAATTCAAATGCCTCTATCCAAAGTTCTTTTCATATAAAAATTAGCAATTCTAATATAAGCCCAACCTAAGCACTTATCCTGTCAACAGAATGCCATCAATGCGATCGCTTTTATTCTGAAAGCGCAATGAGCGCACCTACAAGAGTAGTTAAACCTTTGGGTGATTTCTCGCGACAGTGTTGCACGTATAATTTGCGCACAATGTGAATACAAAGTGAATCACGAACACCACGGTACGCCCAAACTGCACACATTCAATTAAACATTCCGTTACTTATTCATCAGATTATAGCAAGGTGTGCGGGTTTCCCAGAAAGTAAGGCACAAACTGCCAGAGGTTGGTGGTAACCATATTACAGCGACTAAAAGTCGTACTCTGACCTCGGCCGAATTGAAACAAATTAAATAGGACAACGTGTGCTGTTGCGCAAGCGGATAATAAAACTCCCCAACCGACAAGGGCCTACCGCTCATTGAGATTGCGTTTGAATTTTTCAGCAGCGCGACGTCCATCTGCTCATATTTGCATTATGGTCGCCAGGCTTTCCAATGAAATATGCATAGCCAAATTAAAATACTTTCTAACATGCAACAAAAATACACGAATAACATTACGTCTCCGGTTTGTCACGGTGGCCCAGTAGTAGAGTTACTTTTCCATCTATAATTTCTCTACTTGAATACGTAATAATGACATGTACAGGTGTGAATATGGCGGATGAGTAAACAGAAAGAGTGGAGATCAAAAAGCGGGTTTATTTTTCATGCCATGTGTCCGAGTTGAAGGATTTGTGGGATGGTTCTACATCACTTGTTTCTAGGTACTTCATCCCAGAAGAACAAATCATGTTGTGAGTCATGTCAGCATTTTCCATTTGTCAGTGCATGTCGTTCGGATTTGTGGCTGGTTGTGCGAAATAAATAATAATCACACAACGTGTATGTTTGTAACTTGTTTTGCAAGTTTCGTGTATGGAACGTGTCTTAGAAGCGCATTAATTTTCCATTGTCTATTTGGTAACTCCAAACGACTAACATTGTTGAATCATTTGTAAATCAGTAAAGCAAAAAATACATACAACCAAAGAAAAAATACCAACAAGCACAAAGCACTAGAGACATTTTCCTATTAGACAATACAAACTGATATAGTAATATGATAAACAAAAACAATTGACGCGACCAACAGCAAGCTGTCCCTGAGTGCCAAGCAGAAACTAGTCCGCCTCAGTACACTTACGCTTAATTAAATACTTATACATTGGCCAGAGTGCGTCATTTATTATTCGCCCAGCATGGCAGCTAAAAGTGCACCTGACGCTAAATGACGTTTGCCAACTGAGAAGAGGGACTCGATGACGACAAGTAAGCAGCAAGTAACGCATTCCGTACTGTCTTGACTGCACATCGTCTCTCGTCGTCGTTCAATCATCTAGTGCATGCTTGAAGAATAAAGAACTCAATCTGTGCTGGCATCGTTTGTCAAGAAACGGAGAGGTTGCGGATAGCGTGACCAGTGGGCCGGCATTTTCAATATTTCATCGGATGCATACAATATTTCAGCTTTTGTTCGGCCATGTCTCATTATTTTCGTCTAGCGTTAAGGATGCGACACGATGGCTATATGATGGCTTCCCGCTCGACTTGGCGTCGCGCGTTAATTTATAAGCGTCGGATAATTACATGAACCGTATTTAGATAATTAAAAACGGCACTTGATCCATGTCTCAATATTTCCGTTGCAAAAGCGTAAGACATAAATGTATAATCCGCAAATATACCAAACGATTTTTAAGAAGATAGCAATTTGCTAATGTCCCCGTCATGCTATGTAAATGATGCAATAATTCGAAATGAAAATTAGGCCGCACACTTTATTCATTTTCCGAGGCATTTCCACGTGATCAGTCACGAATTGTACATACGTTTAAACCTATACCATTGCAAATCGTATTCTATTTTCGATTTGAAGTTGCGCATCTTCATTTCCCGTTGCCATTTCTATGTCAAGACAATGCAAAGCGGATACGCTAAACTTGCACCAACAAATTGTTTCTAACTATTAATACACGTGTTGTCTGGCAGCGGCGCGCAGAAAAGAATGTGAAATATTGCGCGTGACTTTTCGGGAATTTGACAATTTATCAGCGGCAAATTTCTTTAGATGCTTGGCATATTAGTAGTCCTCTTAGAGTGGCACGCAGAAGGCATTTGGATCAGGAATGTACTCTTCCGTTCGATAGTACAAAAGTCGACAGCGACACATTTGGAAAATTCTTTGAGAAAACTAGCTTCTAGCGCGCATGAAACAGAATTTAGTACATGCACACTTGTATCCTTGCGCTTCATCTAAAATTCGTAGATTATCACACTTCATGCGCACTTGCATCCTCAGTTATGCTAATGCCATGCGATGGATAGTCGAGCGAACAGCATAAACACGACGTAATGAATAAGTGCGAAGGTATTTATTGGCACGAATCCTAAACCCCATCAATCTCTGACATGGCAGAATCTGCACTAATAACTATCCTCGACACAAAGCAAACGCACGCCATAGATATTTGTGTATGTCATTTGATGTACAACAAGGAAACAGTCGAGTTTATGCCGCGCAAAAGCATGAATAGAGAAAGCAAAAAAAAAATTAATACAATAAAGGGTAGAATTCTAAATTAAATCCTATGCTTTTGGACTCAACAACAAGTATTAAAGTAAACTGAAAAGTCCAACAAAATTACAACGTTGTAGTCCAGCATCATGTCATTGCATCTGGTTCACGCACCCACAATTCACGCCAGATGGAGAGCGTCAATCAATGTTAGGAAAGTTATTTCCAAAATATCAAGTCCGTTTCAGCACATCCGGCGCGGTTTGCCATCCAGTATAATGCCTCAATATGCAGAAATGTAAATGTGGTGATGATCAAAAGCCAATCTCCAACGTTCAACAAATTTGATAGACACTTGAATTCCACATTTCACACTTTGCAATTCCTCCCCAAAATGCATTCACACCACATTCCATTAAATCCTTTCGGATCAAAGAAGCATGTAAACTAAATTATCAAGCTTTAGTGTACCAGGAAAGTTATGTAATGTGTACACTCTCAATGTCACACGCAATAGAAATTAATTAAAACATTGCGTTGAATAATTAAAGTTTCAAATTTCATTTTCGCACATGGCTGAGCTTTGACTAGCGTTAGATTCATTTTACTGGAAGTCAGTAATTTAATAAATACGATGATAATCAAATCATATTGCAGTGTCATGCCCAATTCGGTCGCCAGCAGTGCTACCAAAAGGTGTGTCCGGCGATGCAAATGTTTGTGAAAATCTAACAAGTTCGTTGATTAATTTCCTGCCGCACAGAGTCGTTCGTCGTTTTCGAAATCGAATTGAAGCATAAACGCTGTGCAGCAATACGTATCATGACAAACCTTGCAGCAAAGTGTGTAAAAACTTGAGCGAGAGAAATAGTTAGAAACACTCGACGAAATTTGCTTAAGCGCAAATCATGTTCGTGGCGAAAAACACTTTGCAGTTGTTATCTTCTCTTGCATTAATTTTCTTCTGATGTAAAACTGTTAACTATGCACTTTACCAATTTAATGTTCATTTCACAAAAACAGTGAGGCGTAATTAAGTTATTATAAATTTTAGAATGGTCGCTGAGAAAACCGTTAATAACTTATGTTTGTAGGTCTGTTTTAATGAACAAAATGCAATTTCAAATCCACTGGAAAGTTGTTAATAACATAGATCAATAAACTCATATCAAAACAATGCAGCACACAATGTGCAATTAATACTAAATTATATTCAACTATTGTTACTGTTGCACTACAATGCAACTGAGTGAAATAATCCAACTCTCTACTGTTATTAAACCTTTTAAATAGACGTGTTTATTAGGAAATGACCTCTATTCTTTAACTTTCATGTGCACTCTCCATTATTGCGCTATCAACAAATACAATAAAAGCAGCGCTATCAGTTGCATGTTTTGATAACGAATTGAATTGAACTAGAATAATTCGTTGAACTTATCAGAACATGGAAAATAATATCATGCATTTTGCTTATAATAAATTAATAATATCAAGTCCTTTGTTGTTTTGCATCGTTCTTTTTTTTTTGTACACTAGTTCTACATCATTACTTTCCATCGTACTTTTTACAGTTTCAAGACGGTCTCCAATTGTTTTCAGACTGAAGAACTTTTCCATTTTCAATTTACACCATTCTCCAAACACTACCACCCCCCTCAAATAATGATCAAAAATAAAAACTTTTTCTATGAAGAAGAAACGTTTTAAAGTTTCAAAGCAATGAAAACTTTGCCAAACGCCAAAATGTGTTCAATCGTTCTTTAAAACTATTTCGATCTCAACGTGTCAATAAATAAAACTGCATCATGCAATAAAAAAAAAGCCACCGGCAAATGGCAGAGAATGTGTAGTAACTTTATCGAAAATCATTATTTTCAACAAAATTCGTGTGCTATTATTTATATGAGCAAAAAGAAGATACCAAAAGGGGAAAAGCACAAACATTGTCACATAGCACAGCAACGTAGCGGCGATAGATATTTTCAGGAGGTTAAATAAATTCCGGCGCAGGCGTAGGAAAACAAGAACAGAACGAAATAATACTCACTATATGGTTGTGGTCGGGAGCCGTAATGGGGTTCTTGTAGCAATGGTTGAGGGCGGCCATTTGCGTTGTCTTTTGCTGGAACCAAAATATTTTTGCCGTTAGTCAAATAAAATAGCAAAAATCAATAATTTCTAATAAATAATATTTTACATTTATTTGTTTGTATCATTGTAACTTTGTCAGGATATGATTTGCTCAATTCCATAGGCAAATAAATAAATATTAAATTAATTAAATTAATTTTCAACTAACCTTTTGTACCAATAGTAATTTAATATTCAAAAACATTATTACTTATCACTTATGGTAAACTAAACCCAAATGTACCAAAACAATATCATCAATAACCCTGTTGTATAAATTTACAATGACTTCAACTCAACACACTGTTAGAATAAAGCCAAAGAAGCCAGAAATTTGATTTGTTCTAGAGATTGAAGTGAAATGTGTGTAGAATAATTTACGACGTGCCACCTCCAGAGGAATCCAACCGATTCAATCATCGCTTTCAACAAGGTCTATTAGGAGTATTTTTCGAAGTGTTATATTCGAAGTGTGAGTATCAGCAATAGTTGATTGTTGTTCTTGAATTCCTCTCTTTAAATAGGTTTATTGTAAGAAAAATCTGCCAGAAATCGTGAGTGAACGAAAATTAAAAAAATAATCAATAATGTATGATGCTTTCTGAACCTAGCTGCTTTCTCCCGAGGAAAGAAAAACGAGCGTCCATTCCAAATGCGCTCAGTTGATCCAAACTTTGGTGTTGGATGTCTGACGCGATAACACATGAACCACCAGTAGCTGCCCCCCCAACGATGCCAAGCAAGTCAAAAGCAAATCCCAATTCAAGGCCTGATCTACTCGTAAAATAAATTCATGCCTCTCTATATATTTTCAATCACAACAAAACTACCGCATTGACAGATAATATTTCACGACAAAATGTCCACGTTAATTTTTAATCAGATTAAATAAAATTCATCTTGTTAAATCTATAGAAAAAATAAAACAAATTGTATGTGTTGCGAATTAATTAATGTGCAAAAAATACCAGTAAAATTAGTGTCATCGTGAGATAAAAAGCTTGATTAGAAGTAGCCTCAGTTTACTACAGACTACCCGCTTCGGGAGTGTCATTTTCTACTGACATCCTTTGGCCATTCGCGACGCATCGAGAAATAAACTCAGAGTTATTAATGATCCAACCGCTAAGACAAGTCGCTCTTCTTCAGATACAACGAGGATGATAAATTTTCATTGACGCAAGTCTCCTTTTATCACAATCAGCTTGACAAACTAGATAGAACTAGATAGACAAGTTGGTCGCTTAGAGTCGATACAGAAAGCGTCGGATGAGCTATGTATAATAATGCAGCCCAATATAGAGATAAGTCATTGTTTCAACGCTCCCAAATATCATTTGCGTAATAATAGATAAATATGTAGGCACAAACAAAAGATGTTAACTCTACGCGATTGTTAATCATCTTAACCCATGTCAATAGGCATCATAAATTACTTATGAAAACAAAACGACTAAAAAACTAAAATTAATTTTCAACAATTACAAAATTAAAACGTTTTTCCTAGTCCATTTCCCATTTCCGGCATAATGGCCAAGCTGAAATTACTTACACGTTTGTTGGCCAACACAACAAAATTAATTATTAAAAGCCAACAAACAAAAGTCTGGGACCACTGTACTGTTATCAAAACTCTATATGATTTTAGCAAGCTTTTTAAAAAGCATAGAGGTAGCAAACTTAGTAAAACTTAGATTAAAAAAAGGAAAAGAAATAAAAAGTATAAAGTTGTAGCTGCAACAGTTAAAAGTTGTTAACAGCAGGCTGTTTAAATTTAATAAAATGTTCTGTACAGAGCAAAATAAACTTCTTGTTAATTTGTTTTCGGTTATTAAGTTTAATTGAAGAAAATATTAACCAACTAGAAATTTCCTACATATTTCTCCTCTACTTTATGATATCTACTTAAAGCTTTAATATTATTTACAGACATCAGATTGTCATTACCCTTACTCCAATTAATGAACAAACATTACCATTAAGTTGGTAATGTTCTTCTTAGTTGTGCTACCCCAATGCTTCCGCCCTCGCTCGTGTTGCGCAACCAGAATAAATGTTAGCAAGAAGAAATCGCCCACTTCATCGTACCACATCCTTGCTAACGCGACAACACCACAGCAAGCAAAACCTAAAGTATCTCCTTCACCTCTCTCCAGCGTCGAGCTAGATGCTAAGCTGCGATAGTGAACATGAAAGCTTACTGGCATGAGATACGCCTTCAGTATGCCCTGCACGCTCATGCAGTCTAACTGACAAGAGACAAGCTCAAATTGGACAGGCAGTGCAAGACCCAACGTAGCAAATAAGAATTCGAGAATTAAAGCAGAAGATTCCCGAAAAAGTACAATACATAAAATTAGATGTCCGATTATCGAGCACTGTAAATTATAGTGTATCGGCATGTTTACCTCTAAACCAATAAAGCAGCAGCCAAGCTCACAGCGTGAAGCCGCTCAATAGTCGTAATTAAAAGGAAGCCACATCATCCTACCGTTCGATCTAACAGTCAGGCAAACGCATCTACCAGATGTTTCAACGAGTTCCTGCCTAACTCTACGTAAATTTAATGAGAGCGTGTAGAACAAGCCAAGGCAATCATATTAAATGTACGCTATATGTGTGCTATATGTAAATGAACTAAACTGGGCCACATATGCACTCCTACCCGACCTATTGGGATGCAGCGATTGGAAATGTTAGTACGCGTACGTCTGCGTAATTGCATATAAAATAGAAATTAATTAAAGGGCGCAGTTAAAATACGACCAATTAATATTCACCGCAATTTATAATTTTCTTGAAGATGTTTCTCAATGACTTTTTGTGTTTTACTCTTTTAAGAAGGAATGAAAAGTTATCTTTTGTTCCAAGATATATTAGTTATATTAACTTTTATTTCCATAACCTCGACTTTAACAGTGAAACATTGGGAATGGTTGTATTGATTTTAATAATTAAGCGCGCTAATTTCAGCACACTGCTCATCTCCAGTTGTTAATTAGAAAACTCCAAACAAAAGAATATTCTTCAGGCACCATCAGGTTATCTATATACCCATTATATAGTAAAATTTATTCGGATTATTCATGTTCATAAAGTGTGTCTGCAAGAATTTGCAAGTTTGCGGAGTGACACGTTATACCAGTGGGACGTAGCCGAACGAACTGATAGAAAATGCTACGTTACAAGTAATTCAACTCGAGAAACAAAACTACTGAAAATCTTAGCCTGCATAGCCCGTTTCTATTGCAACCAACATCCAATTGGAGAAAACACTGGAAGATCCTGTAGACTGCGAAGAAAGAACACAACACGCCTCAGGAATATTACCTTGTTCCCCGTAGCAGTACGTGTGGGAATACCCAGAACAACTCGCAAACTGTGCTCTTTGTCCAGTGCTCCAGTACTAAAGAATTCCGGAGAAGGGATGCGTTGCCCCCTTCCGCCCATATCGATCGCACGGCATATTCCCGCATTTAGAGAACTGCAATAAGACTGTAGGAAATGCGATAAGATCTCCAGATCGAGATTTCGAGCAACTCTGCTACATGTCCCGGATAAGGAGTAACAGTTGGTTAAACTTAATCGATATGAAGAAACTTTAGCCGAAATGAATTAATATCTCCATGTATGCTACGATATATTGATAAAACGGACTGCTTTACAATTAATATGCGTAGGCGCAGATTAGAAAATCAATCAATTAAAACACCTTCGTTAGTGGTAGAAACACACGTTCAATTATACAATGATAGCTGAAAATGTACAAACAATAATATTGGTTTATAGTTAAATAATAGCAGGCGTTGTTTTAATGAAATATTGCATGTTTGTAATTTTGTAGACAAAAAGAAAAAAGAAAATACTGAATCGCACACCGGTTTAAGTTTGATTAAAGTTTAAAAAGTTTCCGAAATATTGATTACTTAACGGTTGCCACGTCGAAAAATGCAAAAAGTACACATTACTTTATTAAAAATTCAATAATGCCAGCCAGCTCGCTTTTTACATCCTGCTACCGTTTAATAATAAATGACAGAGTGCACTTATATTTTTCCAATAAGACAAAACTTTTGTCAAATGCGTTAAATGCGCCTGCCAATAAGAAAAATAAGTATGAATTAAAAACAGCTAAATAAATTAAATATTTCAAGGCGTAGCGATATTATAATATTTACAGGTGATTGCCACTCTTCGATAAATTGAGATGGAAAAAAGGAAATTGCGTCCAATATAGAATATAACTGCTACAAATAAAAAGCCGATAAAATTTAAACTAGTAGTAGAAATTCAATTTCATTGAATATTTTTATTCGCCGGAGAATGTTTTTTTGTCGAACAAACTCCGATATACATTGCTAGAACATTTGGGTTTGACATGTATTGACATTTAAATTAAGCATATTATCTGGACGTGGGTTGAAATATGCCAGAATAAAGACAATCTTTAGAAAATAGTATTACCCGTTTCTATTTTCAGTTGATATTATTCGACATTCCCCATAAATATTTTATTAATCGATTGATTAGTCAAATTATATAATTTAATATATTTTAAATTTCCCTCAAATTGAAACCCCGGACTACCCCTAACTACACACACTCTGCACTCCCAAATCGATGCAACAATCGGTGTCAATTCCCAACTGCACATCAGTGCGGGTACGTTGAAAATGCCAAAGCTGGCAACCGCAATAATAAATCTTCTCTAATTGACATTATCTGCTTGGGTAATTACCGATCAAACAACAAAGCAATACGATACACACCACCGACCAAACAGGCCATCAAGGTATCCGAGAATGGAATCAGTTTGAATAGAAATTACATTACTTTATATAGCTTAGTTGACGACAGTGACGCCATTGAAACAATTTGAGCTAGGTGGAGAGTTTCGATAGTGTCAAAATTATGCAGCAATAAATCGAACAATTTGCTTCATCAACGTATAACTTTGAACGAAGTTGTCAACTTGCAAGATTGATTTATTATTTATGTCTTGTCCAGAGCCAGAGCAAGCCGGTCCAGATTTATTCCAGTCGAGAATTTGGTTGGCCTAAGTTGAAAACAGATAGTACAATAGTACATGTTTAGAATCGGTCGGTTTAGTTTAATTACGGTAGATAAATCTGCACAGTTTCGCGTACTGTGGGTCGGTCCCTGCTACAAATGCCGAAACATCGGCCCACTTACAACTGTCCGGATTCGGTGAGTATTTATATCAAACATCAATCCGCCAGTTGCGGTGGACCAATGGCGTTGAAACTATTATTCTTAGGAATGCCGGCCACGATTGGTCAATGGTTCATCCTAGATTGATATTAAGGTCTAAATAATTCAGTACTTTATATTATACAAAATATTTATGGAAAGTTAAGATGATTATCTGGCAATTTCTAAACATTACAGCTGACTCGTAAAAACTTACCGCAAGCAGTTACTATAAATTATCCGAAGAGATGTACTAAAAATATAGTCTAAAGTAATTTATAAGCGACGTATAAGAGAAAATGAATTACACCGCGTGGCGGGTTTCCGCCTAGCAGGTAGTCTTTAATACCACCACAACTGCTGCCACCAGCTTTTGTTCAAGACTTTTCCTTCCTGCATCTTTCATCTTCCTTCACTTCATGCCACCACACCAATACAACCGTCGCGACTTAAATGAGAAAAACGCAATATTTCCATTTTTAAGTTTCCTCCCATATTAAATCACGTCCACCTCATCCCGCTTTGAGATATTTCAATCTTGGTATGCCAAGTTTGTACTCGTTGCTACTTTAAACAGTTTAAATTTTGCCAGCAAACAAGCTCAGTGCGTGAGGGCCGCGTCGGTGAATTCAAATTGAACGCTTCAACACCGCAATTTATGTCGGCGTATAAGACGCGTTTCTACATTTTGCTGATTACCAAGCACGTTGGCGGCGCGAATTGTAAAAGCACACCCGCGCGCTTTTGTCTTATATTTATTACATGTTGGAAATTTTCATTTAAATCTTAATTCAACTCTCAAAACGGGTTTTTTGTCGGCGGCATCGTTGGCCCATTCGATTTGCGAGCGTTATTAATTGCGCAGACATTTTCATTTTCTACTTGTTGAGACCTCCGCGTCCGATAAGTCTAATGGATTCAGAATTAATTGCCTACCGATAATTCATACATCACAAGACGCTACTCCCTCGCCTCGCAAACATTGCTCACGGGCAAATTCAATTTTCCATCATATCTCGACTGCTCCACATTTCACATGGTGTAAATTTGTAGCTCTTGATATTACTCAGCCGGCGATTGGTATCTCTAATTTGTAACGTAAAAGAAGAACAAAAATTAAAACGCTTACCGTTTGCAGACTCTGCTGGGACGCCACCACAATCAGCCATAAAAGACCTCACCATTTTATTCCAAGTCATAAGCCTTTCGTCTGCACCTCTTCCTTCTTATTCTCCTGCTTCTATCCTCCTTTTCCCGTCGCGCCCATTTCCATTTCTATACTCGGGATTAAGTGGAATCAACTGGCTGGCGTACACCACAACCACCGGCCAGCTCCATCTCTCATTGCTCCAATGTCGAGTAATATCTCCCCGGTTCAACATCCCGTTTGATACCCAGTGTCTCAATCCGCACGGAGTTCAAGTCATCATTTCTGATCGTTCAACGTCAGCGCGTTCGTGTCTATGAACCCTTCCTTAGAGGTGACCTGCACACAGACAGAACAGCCAATTGTTTGACTTTGCTCGCTCGCTTTTCATAGACACACACGTCGTGGATTTTTTCGTTTCCTGCATCGAATATAGTCAGTTGTGATGTGCATGATGTTTGTCTGTAGGCAGGTTCCGCCGGACACGGTGATGGTGTTTTTGATTAAGATTTATTTTTATATTAGGTACATATAAAGAGATTTTTCTCAATTGAACAGAGATATGCTTTCCAGGTTGGAAAATAGTGAGGTCAACTTGGCGTGTGGTGGTGCTCCGCTTCTGTCTGTCTGCATGAGAGTGTTTTTGAATTGGGAATAGAAAAGCTTCAATGAGGGAGAACTTCCACTAGAAAATCGATTTCAAGTCACACTTCATACCATCAACTAAACAGATCACCTACTGAGCTAGGAATGCTAGTTTAACGCTAAGATCAACCAAATAAATAAAGAAAACAACCTAACAAATCTAAGGTTTAATAAAGCAATTAATTAAATAAAATTTTAAATGCAACCATGCAATCAGTTAATATTAGGAAAACCACTACGTGGGTCAATCTCAAACAAATTTCAAATGCCCATTGCGAATCGAAAATCTCGTAAGACCAGCATGTTTATAAATTTCGAGCTGCAAATTATAGTTCTACAGACACGTTTTTCAATTATTATAATTGCTTTATGCCTAATCCAGTAATCTGAATTAAATCTGTGAAATAAATTATTGCAGACATTTTTGTTGTTGTGTCAATACAATCCAACACATGCGTCCAACACATCAGTATTAAATAGGTCAATGTAGTTTAGTTTATTTGCCTGGCAATAAACGCAAATTAATGTTGTAGTATATTCCTAGGATATATTAATTGAGTTTTCCAATATGCTGTTTACTTAACAATTGCATTGAAAATTGCATCGCATTGCGCAAATGAGCAATTTGTTAACCACCAATAGCAGGACTAGAATATGTTGCATTCAAGTTCCAATTAAAAGATACTAAATCTTAAACAAAGCAGAGCAGCAATGCTTGTATAGAAGTGCTCGTCAACTCAATTACCCTTCATGAATCTCTTATAGTCTAGAAATTGCACTACGCTTGCTTCATTTGCTCTAATGTCCGTTACAACTTTGCTTGTAATTCGTGCTGTCAGTTCATTCGTGTAGATTCATGTTCGACTCTATCTGACCCCGTTAGAAGAAAACAAAAAGAGACCAATAGCAACTAAAAAGAATTACGAGGTTAAATTGTTTACTACTTATGCTGGCTTTCCTAAATCTCACTAATATAAACGCATAACGTAGAAAAGAAACGCGATGGCGTGACTGTATCATCTCATAATCTATAGTTGTTGCTGAACCACCCACAATTTCCTCCCTCCAATTAAATTTCAATTTTGCCAGCTTGTTTTCGGTGATCATAAACAAGCTTTGAGTTGATTCAAATTTAACTTTCTCCTCCTTATCAAGAACAAACGACTACTACTACAACGACTGTTGCCGTTGTTATTTTGTAAATAGTTTGTTACAATTGGATTGAAACAAATTGAAGCGCACCATAATCACGACGGCGGAAATGGAAACGACCAAAAGTACGTTAAACACGAACAGACAAGGTTATGCATTCCATTATGACGAAGACAAACATGAATCAATATTAAAAACGTGCTTCCGCAAGCAGAAACAAAGAAGACCTTGAACATTACTGAGAACAAGTGATAAGCCAGTGTAGCCTAGTAAATAAACAAAATAAGATCTAAGAATTAGATCAAATTACTAAAGAACCAGCGCTTTTCTGATTTGTGCCATTAACATTAAAACATAACCCAAGTTATCTAGCAATTCTTTCTTTGTCACGACTTCAATTTGAATAAATTCATCCTTCCATTGCCTTTTCAGCCCATTATTATGCGTCGCCTCCAACACGCACCACCGTGCGTCTTTTGCCGGTCGACTGCTGGCGCTGTTGGATCACTGCAACAACTTGCCAAAGAAGAAAAATGCAAAGTTTTTCCCATTCAGAAGACGGCCTCCCCTCCAGCAACGTACTAGTTTCGCGTCCGATGCCGTCCGAAGAGGGACACACTGCATTTCGCAGGGTGAAAGGAAGGGAAGCGCAAACTTCCTGCACTCGTGAGTGGGACGTCACGAGCTCAACTGTTCCAGTCGGAAAAATCAATACTACTAGTGGAGGAGACGACCCAACGAGTCACTGCGATGGAAGCGAACAAGTGTGCCAGCCATAGCACGCTTCCCGCTTTTCCGGTGCAGTACTCGTGATAGCTTCCCATTTCCATGTTACACTCGTTTGCCCAATGATACCGAAAACGTTCAAGCACTACTCAAAGTTGCCCATTTTTGATTCGTGCAAGCCACGAGAAAATGTAGATTTCCCGAGGTCGAGATGTGCAACAACTGCTACTTAAAATCAGTTTAAATTATGACCCCACTGCCCACATCTTACAACTTCTCTTTTCTTTGACATGCGCTGGCCAAACAAGCTGGCTAGAAGCAAAAACCAGCAGGCGCACTCAACAAGAGAAGTTGCTTAGCCGCAAACATTTTAAATTTTAATTTAATTTTGTTTTGTTTTCTTGCCCTGGGGAGCAATCCTACGAGCAAGCTTTTTGGTGTCTAGATTCAACTTTGCTTTCAGATGAAATCATAGAAAATTAAATTAAACAGATTAAGAGACTAATACCCAACAATAGAAAAGGTAAAAACTAAAAACATCCGATAGAATGAAATAAAATCTACGCTTTAAAAAATTGATTTTGGCAATGCGCATATTCGTGTACATGTTTGTTGCGTTTTTGCTGGCGCATGTGTTCACTATCATATTCCTGGTTATTATGAATGTTAATAGCTGTCAATTTTTCAGACCTTCACTCCGTATTTGAAGTATGTGGCATTCAATTATTAAAATTCGAAACAGACTATTTTCATCACGTGCACGAATTTCCAAGCTTCAACATTCTTTCATATACTCGTATACTAACGTTGCTCGTCCATCATTTCCTTCGATACAAACAAAGTACTTCAACTGCCGTAAGTATCGTTACGAATGACTAAACAAACAAGTAAAGGTCAAAATTACGAGTGCAACTGCGCACACAAATTGAAAACAAATGAAGTAGATCAACTACATAAACACAACCACCAATATGGAGACAAAGCAGCAACTCGCGTAAATATAAAACTTCCATCTTAGAGCTCATTTGAAAAAAATAAAAATAAAATAAAAAGACTAATTGAATCATTTCTGTGTGCAGCTACGGAGTATATAAGATAAAGATGGAGAGAGTATTAAGACAACAACTGTGCATCAAAATAATGCCAGCATATTTGAAATTGAGTCTCGGGTGAAAACGAGAATTTAAAGACGAGGAAGTTAATATGCAATAAGCGTCACCAAGATAATTTATCATCGTTATCTACTACCACGTCGCGGTGATAAGCAAAGATAGCGCGTGGTGGAGGTGCCGGTAGTAAAAGCAAAGTGAACTTGATTTTCCAGCAAGGATAAGCCAATCGACCGGTAAAGCACACCAGCAGCTCATTTTGCCTTGAGTAACAGCACCGCCTATATTGATCAAAGTCAATAAATAATTTCAATATTTATTACTTTCTTTGAAGTTTGTATCAAATAATGAAGTCAAATATAAAGATTACTAAAGCAAAGAGGACACAAAAATTATCAACATTTTATGCAAAAAAAGTGAAGTAAGCAGGCGTATTATCAAGATCATATTATCTTCAAGCATCTTGAAATCCTGAAATTTAATGCTGCAGGTAAGCCATATGCACGTAGCCATATGTACAAAGCTGCTGCAATAAGCCATAAGTACAGTTGATTAAACTTTTGCACATGTAGAAGATTATATCTGTCGTCATTAAATGAACCTGTTTGTAATACATATGTTTACTGCATACATAAAGACGACATTTTTATGCAACCCTAATGAGCAATTTATTACTCTTTTCGATAAAATTAAATAACCTACTCCAATTCATTCCATTTTCCTTCTGTTATTTCAATTCCTCGAAGAAGGCTTGCCTGCAAGGTGTGGTTGTCTTTCAAAGTGCAACAAAAAAAAAAACACAGAATCAGATCACTAACAAAAGAATATCGTGAAGATGAGCTTGAGAATGTTCAATTTAAACATTTGAATGCGCGCTCGCGCATTGCAATATCAACACTCTTCGTGGTAACACGTCAAAGAGCTTGCAAACGACGCCAAAAAATATGCATATTTTCTCAAAAAGATCCTGTCAAACAAAATCTAAAGAATCCTTTATAAAAATATTATGTGAAGGCAATAGGTTCAGAAGGTAGGTAGTTCTGGCAGATTAGGAAAAGCTTCCAGAAAGTAGAAAAATGCGAAAAAGAAAAGGCCATAAAACGTTGCGGTTGTAAAACTTTATAATAGCAACAGAGCTACAATTGCAAACATAAATTTAAAGGTTTTTTTAAAGAAGAAATAATTTAGCAGTAAGAACAGTAATGAAACTGATAAAAGAACCTTTTGACTATGTGAATTTGCCACGACATATTTCCTAGCGCCAATGTTGATGTTTATATGAAAGTTGAAACATTACGCAGAAGGGCAGGTAGTAAACGTAGTTTAGAGTAGCTCCTTCATGCAATAACAAAAAACGCCGTCATTTTGCGCAAAATTCTCCCGCATTTCCGTTCTTTAGTATAGTAGAAAATGGCCACTCAAACTGCTCTTTCGCATGAAAAAAAAAAAAAAAAAAAAAAAAAACCGGCATTTTGTAAAAAAAAAGAAGTTTAAGGCAAAACATGATCTTTCAAATGCTCGATAGAAGCACGTTCTATGCAAATAACATTGTAAATTTAGTGAACAATTTCCACAATACAAATATAATATTATATTGGCTAAAGTATTCAAAGTCTACGGAGATTTAAGCGCTACTCTAAACGATTCCTGCAATTTGATCTCATTCAACGTTCAAATATTCTTTCTTGTATTCGTAAAAAATTAAATAAACATGAATATTTAAAAAGAAGTAGTAGCATTAGATGACATTTCCTAAATATGTTACAACGAAATAAAAGTCATATGAGCATATATGCAAAATTCGGAGACAATAACTTATTAATATAAAAAATAACAACGTTGTGAGAAAATCCGTATAATATGCATAAACTACCAAAATAAAATCCTCTTACTAAACCCGTACGCCACTTCCTGACAAACCGAGAACATTTCCGTTTCGGTGGATAAAACGAGGAACATAAAATCGAGTATCTTGTTACACCAATTTTAGCAAAAAATAAATAAAAGTAGCCCATTCATATTGATGCGCAATAAAAGCAGTTGCCTGTAAAAAAAAAATACTTAACAACCTGGTAAAACCCGCTGGTGTCTATGAATAAAAAAGTGGGAAAACGAATTAACAAGATGTAATATCTTTACTCGTAGACTTGCTGGTGGTATCGCAGTATTTTCTAGAGCGCAAAGGTTTTAAACGTTAATTTTTCTCCGAAGAACTATCGCTTGTCCAACTATTAATCTTTGTAATGTTCTTTCAATCTACCTTTCCTCTGAAATAAACTCATTCGACAAGAAAAGTCCCCTAGCCGACATAAAATTTACCTTTGAGGTGTGCAAATGAGCAAAAACTAAACATTTACTTTGCGAATAAATAATGCTTGAGAAATCTACTTAAAACTTTATTAACGCCGAGGAAAACATACTCCGGAAAGAAAGCGGACGTTATAAAACACGTTTTCCAGTATATCATTGTTTTAAAAGCTTTGCAACTATTGAAAAACTATGTACCTTTTAAGCCAATCACAGTAATGCGTTTTTTAATAACCCGTCAGTATACACTAGTATGGATTTTATCTAAACAGAAACACCGTGAAACATTATATCCTCAACATCATCTTGCAACTCATCAGCATCGTCAAAGTGCCTTTTTTATTCTCATCTTAGCCTATCAAGATCCACCACACATGTCTACCTCTAAAGAGATTGGGTGGTGTGGAAAATGTTAGCAGGATTATATCTCACCCTACTCTCCGCCAGCCGCCAAAGCAACACTAAACATCGTTATCTATGTATATCTCTCTGCTACTCTATCGGTAACCTAGATTCTAGAGCGGCAAGTCAATCCGCAAACCTCCGAGATACGCTCCATATCCGCAACATCCCAGCTATCATTTATATATCTTACATCCTTAACACATCTTTCATTTAACATTTCATGTCTACCCACAGGGTCGTAAATATCGTCCTATCACAATGGCAAATACCTTGAAATATTTATCTAAAGCATTTATTGGTAGATAATACTATAAACTCAAGAATTAAAATAAGTTATCAAAACTACAAGTTTTCAGATTTTAATCTGATTACGAGACGCAAGAGATAGCTTCAATTTGTGAATGTGTCCTCTGCGTAATTCCATCCTTGCACACTTCATTTTCGCGTTCTTATCCCGTTACGCTGTCGCGTCGCTCATTAAAACACGCCGTCCTAACAATCTGCCCGCATGGCAATTTGCAAGAACTGTAAACAACTTGCAAGTGCACCACCTTGCACTCTATTCCAAGCTTCGAATCCACCACAGTAAAGTTGTCGCTGATGACTTCTCGCTTCGCCTTCCTCAAATATTGTACAGCAATCTTTCTACCACCTTCTACAAGTCACTAAGTGCATATGCTCGGAAGCCAATGCTTGCAATGATAATTACCGCACATACGAGTAGCTATGTATTGCAGCTCGTATGCAAATATTGCAAATATTGGGTGCTTGTGCAAAACTAACGCAAACTCCCTTCAGCCATTTGCAGTGTTTAATAAGCTCGCACTAGCTTCTTCCGATAGCAAGACACCACTAATTTGACGCGGTGCCAAAATGAAAACGCAAAACATCGCGCAATTGTCGTTAGCATCGTGAAGCAGCGTATTTTGCTAAATGACAAATTTAAATAACGCACCATAGATACTGGCGTTCATATAATGACTGTCAATTAAATCGAGCCCTAGTGCAAAAGCGGCGGCACCGCTGCATCGTAATTAAATTTACAGCGTGCGGAGATTGAGACGTAAAAGAGGGGAGATTTTGCAATCTACCTTTAAAACATAGACAAATGTACAGTAATGTAAAACAATGAACAATAGTAAATGCGACGATTTATAGCAGAGCCATTCATTCCAGTTCTATTGTTTGAATTTAAACAACAAAAATCGGGGATGTTATAGTGGATATAAACTTAGCAGAAAAGCAATATCCTGCATCATTATATCTCAGTGAATTCGGTGGTTCTAGTCCTTTTCATTACGCGCTCCCATAACGATAGACAACTGTCGGCCGAATGGATTTTCTTTCATTTCAGTCGACTTGAGGGTGTATTGTTGAGCACATTATCAAAATGATTGCTTCCTATTTCTTACCGATTTAATATAATCGCGTATATCAACAGAAAGTCAGTCAGATAATACAAGAAAACCTCTAGTTTACAAAGTAATTTTCTAGAAGCAAAGCTATTTACTTATCTATTAATATAAAGTTCCAGAAATTCAAACTAGACGTAGATTTCCCGAATGTAAATTCAAAAATCTACCAAAATGACGAAAAAATTTGAATTTAGTTACCATCGTATTCAATTTGATTCTCAATTCGTCGTCAATGGAGGAGAAACCGATTGGCAAGTACTTTGAAAAGTAGAAGAAAGCAATTTCAGTTATATAAAAGAGCACTTTAAAGAGACTTTAACTTCAATGTGATACGTTATATGCGCCTGCAAGATGGAGAGGAGTAAGTAACAGTTATCGCCCTTGCAAGCACATTCACGTTGCGAAATGTTTTCAGACACGTGCGTGCACTGTTATGGGTGCCGCCATCGCACGTGCATTGCACAGGAAGAACGATTTGCCTGCACGTGAGAAAGGTCTAAACTTTTATCCCTTGTGAGTACAACGATTTGTCACATGACTACTTGACGCTTATGTGTAGTTGCAGATAGACGAGTTTTTAGCAACAATTTAATTGAATTTCTTCTGCATGTTCTTCACATTCAGTTATATTTGTATGTTTATCAACTTATTTTGAATTTGACTTTTATTTTTTCCAAGCAAGTTGTTATAGTTGTTTTAGCGATTTACAACTGGGCCGTGTTTTCCCGAGGAGGCAGCAAAATGCAACGCGTGGAAAACCTATAGATTTCCCTAGCGGACAAAGCAAATGAAAATTTGATAGCCGAAAAATTAGCCGACAAAAGAAGAGCGTAAAAATAAAATGACCAATGCATACGCTGTACAAACGAGTACGTGCTACGTTTCTCAATGCTACAACTGAAATAAATCGCATTATTCTTATTTGCTTTTAGTCCTTTGCACGTTTTCAGTAAACGTTGTGCGAATAGACCTTTGAGAGTGGACACTGATTGCCTGATAAATGATGGATGAATATTTAAAAGCGCCGTTAATTACTACTCTTTACGCCCGAGATTAATTCATTCTCCTTTGTTACGCATTTTTACTTCAATCCCAACAATAAAACAGAATACAATCCGAGATTTTCAGACGGCTTTCATGTTCAAAGTTAAATAGCCCAATTTAAACATGAAGAAACATTTGAAAATTAAACACAAGGTCCTGTCGACCATAACGAAAAAAGATACAAGTCGAAGTTTGCTTTCCTTTAATTAAAACATCAAATAAACTCGCAAGTTGGAAAATTGTAATCGCATTACCAATTTGTGGCAAGCATCTCTTTCATGTTTCATATTTATGACGACTTGTCACTTTCCATTTGTGCCTCCCATCAACTAAGCGGTGCCTAATCACATTTCGCTATTACCCTGATCCTCACACGCTGACATCCTGCTCATCAATAGTATTATTAATAGAATTTTTCACTCGGGCAATGCTTCCAACGTGTAGGATAAATCCAATGTCTATCGCAGTCGTTCGTCGCACATCCAACACCCAAACATGAAGCAAATCAGTGCAAATGGATTGCGCGTATTGCGACAACCCAATCGTGACTCGCGTTATCACACATCCCTTGGCATCTCCTCCTGCCAGCACCCTGATTGCCCCGCATATTTTATACGTCCGGTGTGGGCATGCCTGAATACCGTAAAACAGCAGACAAAAGCGTAACACCCGTGGAAAAACGTATAAGCTCATGTAGCATATCCAAACAAAATAAAAACGACACAATAAACTCCGCATCAAGAATAAATCAACTTTTTTGTCAATGCTCCCGAATGGATCGTTAGGAGCCGCAAATTTATATCTAGTGTAACACCAACAAGTTGTAATTTTACAGTAAATTTTCGAAAATAAAAATGCATAAAATGAGAAAAACTAGAATTTCGTAATAATATAAAACCACCACCACCGCATTTACGAAACATAACCATCGTTATAAATTTTATAGATGAGATTTTTTCAGGTAAAATCAGAATTCAATCCACTTTTTCCTACATTTGCAAGTTTCACGTAGATTCTCCTTTTATACACCACCAACCTATATAATTAATATTCATTCATCAACCCATTCCTCCTGCGTTATATGGTGTTCATTAGTATTCAATTCATCTTGGCTACCTCTGCTGCTCCCGACTATTTCATTTTATGCACAAAAGAGATTGCATTTTTAACAGTGCAGCGCGTTAAACTTCAATCAATTTCCACGCTGAAAAAACCCCGCGATAATCACCGAGAAACACAATAATAAAGAACGCTGAAAACGCAAACCGTTCAACACGTGTGTAATAAAAAAAAAATTCACACCACAATCCAAGCTATCCAAAAAGCATGAACGTGATTAATGAAGGCATTGCAGGAATAAAAAGTATCTGCTCACAAAAAACCGCAAAGATGCATTTCCCAGAGGTATATCAGCTGCACAAAAAGGCAGAGGATGGATATCAGTCAAGTCTAGAGCTTTCATTCGAATGCATATCATCAACATACGTCGATTTATGTCTAGATCATAAGAGCGGAGACATGAAACCGAAAAGAAAGTTCAGAGAGATAGAACAGTGAATTAGATTCCGGGTGATTGAAAGTCTTTAATGTCCCGAAATATTTTCAATCGGCCATATGGCAGATATTTTATATCAAAAAGATCAAAGCCAGATAGAAATCCTTATTAAAATACCTGTCGTCACTGTTCAGCACAAGCAAATGTTTTATAGCAACAAATCTTCTAATCTTCTCCGAAGAAAAAGCAGCAATTTTTGTTGAAATCACACAGACTTTTAATGTCAATTTTCTATCTCCCAATTTGTCCCTGGATACTCATTATTCCCTGTTGACGCAAATGACTTGTTTGCATACTTAGCACTGATCGTAAAATGTCAGCGCGTTCACATTTTTCGCCAAGTGTTTATTCTCGGGCGTGCTGATACCTCCCGTCAGTCGTCCACGATCGCTTCAATTCACGCCACTTCCTTCCCATCTAACTTTCATGATGGGTGTTCACCGAATGCACCTCCCGCCGTTCACCACGTACTTGCAATATACGTATTGCGCGTCAATAAGTCACCTCAATCAACTCTACCTAGTTAGCCTTTTCCAATTATACTACCCTACTGTAAATTTGAACCAGAGAAAATATGGAATGTCATTAACTGATTGCCTAACTTTCTGCACGAGGAATTAAATGCTTTATTAGATTGGCGTGGAATTATTTGACTATATTTCTAGAGAAAATGCAACCAGTAATTTCTGTCATTGTTCTGGATGTAAATAGTTAATTTGATGCGATTGGTATTCAATGTAGATAGTTAGCCAGTAAAAGTGTTCATTTCGTATCACATTGTTGCGTATATAAATATATTTTGGAAGTAAGATGTTTCGATTATCACATAAAATGCGGCAGAAAACGAGAATAAATAAAGTACTTTAATGACACTTACCCATGGAAACAGTGTAGTCCCAACTTTCCGAATCATTTTTGTGAACGTTTAATTTGTCAGGCTGAAACAAAACAAATACATGAATATTTCCACACATTCTGAATTATGTTATTAAGTGCACATCAAAGAATCAAAAGTCATTGGTTTAGAGTGTGTGAAGCGACGATAGTAATCAGCTTAACGCCGCATTAACGCACCACAAAACAACTTTATTTATTCAGTTAGACGACACAATAATGCATGGCTTGTCTTACGAATTCAACACACACAGCACGTTTGCCATTATTCAATTATTCATTCGGCTAAGCACGTACAAATGATGAGCTTCTTTTGTCTACACCCAGGTACAGCAGCAGGTTGACTGTGCTACGTGCATCTATTTCCCCGTTCATTGATCAACGGGCTGTTGAACAGAAAGGTTCATCGCATGGACATACTCTACGTGGAACATGCAAATTATATGAGCAATAAATTTATTGCCTGAGAGATTTATTATTAAGTGTTTAAGAGCTACCAGTGTATTATTATAATATATGAAAATCTGATTGATTAATGTACAAAGAAATGGAAATACAATTGAGAATGATTTTAACAAGTAAAAACAATACGTTGTAATTAAATTTAAAGCATCAATAGATTTAAACAATCCAATTAATATTATCAATAAAAAGAGTAAATAAAAATAAAAGTGCTGGGTATAAAAATGCATTATTTGCGGAAATTATTTTCACAGAATCAGCATGGAAAATACTATTGATTTTATTCATATATTCAAGTATCCTAGGAAGGGGGTGGACCTATTGAAATATGCTAAGTTGATTAAGTAGAAATTGCTGCTTGCGGAAGTACAGATAACTAGGCAATCAGCTTTAGAAACCAGCTTCAAAATTGAAGAAACTGAATTTAAACAATCACTGAATGCAACAAAAGAAAATATAAAGTAACAAAATAATAATCGTAGAGTATACTTAACATTTACATACACCGACTGCATATGAAACAAATAACAAGATACTCCCAAAAATCAACAACCCACTAAATCCTTCAAAAATCTACAAGTCCAGCTGTAGAGATAAATTAACTTACAACTCCTGTACATTCATTTACATAGAAAAAAAACAATCAAAACTTTCAAATTGGACACAAAGAATACATGCGCGTCCTCAAAGCCATGAATACAACTCTATGCAACATATTAAAGAAAACATGCAAATCTATAAACACAAACTAAAAAACCCAAAACAACTTAATAAACACAGCCAGTCACACTTCCCTACAATCCTTAAATCCCTGTGACTAATCACATAATCTTCAAAATACCCATCCCTAAGAAAAAAAAAAAAAACGACCAACCACCCTCACCCAACCTTTCCAATCCACGAGTCATATATAAATAAAGAAAATATTAAATACACATCATATTTAAGAAGGCAACTAACCGAATACGTTATATAATAAATATTACTATTAAAACAATCCATTAATCATTACTAATACTTTTCAACATATTGATTACCATCTCGTTTTGAACAACTTGCCATTATCATACCATCTGCCACCCTAAATCCATCACCACAACAGCAGATGGCAAATTTAAAAGCCACTAATGATAAATTCTACGTAGATTATTCAAATATTATGCCATATATTGAACAAACAACTTTTCACATCTCACATGTAGATTAACGCACGATATATATATCAGTTGCACACACACTGACATCGATATGCTAGGAATATAAATACCATAAATTGTTGCACCTTTCGTGTGAAATATTTGCATAACAACAAAAATGTCCATCAACCATGCGTTATTACATTATGCAAATGCCACTGCGAATCGAACACTGGTGAACTATTGATAAATATTTACAGTTCAATGTTTTGGTAATAATTTGTTTATGTATTCTGATAACAAATGCATCCCCTGGCAATGCTTCAATTTTAATGAATATTTACCGACTTTGATTGCATAGGAATGTAAAATATGGCTAAAACTGGAGCACATAGTATGTCGATACGAGCCGCATTGATAATGAAGATATAGTAGTAGTAGTAGTAGTAGAAGATATGGTAAAATTTAAAGCAGTCGACCACATAAATATCTATCACACTTCTAGGTTAAAATATCATTAAATTTAAGTTCATCGATTTATTGATAATGACACTCGGCCAGATCTGCATGCGTAAATCTACGTAATTTATGTGTTTTGGACATTTACCAGTTGCACTTGCAATGCCAACAATATTATCAGACTCTAATTGATAGACCATTATCTATCATCGTAAAACATCAATGAAAGTCCTTAAACTATTGCCTTCCTAAGCCAAAATACTAAAATATAACACACATTCATTCTAAGAACCTATCTTAATTCTCAAATAACTCCACATACTTGATCCTCTTCCTGTTTTCCTTTTGTCCTCACTAATCCAGAAATAAATGTCAAGGATCAGGACATCCGAAACATCTCCCAGCGTTTAACACGCTCTGCTGCATCACGATAACAGGACGTTGTTTCCTACGACCACAATCATAACCCAAGTATTTTATTGTATATACAGATGCGTGCCGAGTCCTTTAGAGTTACATCATCCCATTCTTCGTAAAGTGAGAGAGCACAGAGGTACTAGTCTAGATACTTTACGTCCATTTGTACTCTTACGCCACAAGGACGAGGTGCTAATGCACAAAGCGCTGTAACGTATAACCCGCCCGCAGCGGCTTGGAAACACATTTATGAATGTCCAAACTAAACAAACTAGCAACCTAGAAGGATACCGCTGCACGCAATAGTTTAGAGAAGGTGAAGGTGTCTAAACTATTGGGAGTCATAAATAACAGCTATGAATATGACCTTCAAAGAACATACAATTTTTCAGCGGGCATTTGCATCAACTGCTAATAGGATGCCTTACTGATAAAATAACTCTGTAACCTTACCCGCCTCTGCTTCATACTTGTTGATCTCTATATTTGTATTAATATTTATTCGGCTGGTGCATTTATTTTTCAGAATTTAGATAATTCTTCATCCATAAGCGTAGATTTCTATTCTATTTTAAGTAGATTTGTGATAGTAATAAAATTGATTCTCTCAAAGTCATTAATCGAATTTATTAAAATTAACGGTGCGAGATAAAACACTTTAATGCATCTGCTACATCTGGGAATGTGCGCGGTGGTCCATTCAAGATTAATGTTGTTTTACAAGGCGCCTTGTAAAACATCAGCACGCATTCTCACCGCAATGCGTCCCATAATTCTTCGGAATGTGACACGTCTGTGAATATTAAGCAGAACTCAAAATTTGATCAACTTCATAAATCATACAATAGCACTTAGTTTACTTCCGTAGAGCAATTACTCACTTCAACATATAAAATCATTATTCTATATTTGAAATTAAATCATCACAAATACTTTCGTTTTCAAGTGAAAACAGTCGTAATTTTAGCATTAAATCAATTAATAGTTTTGCATTCTTATCACAATACGTTATTATATCGTAATGAGTTGATTGTGTTGCCAGACTTGATTTGATCCTGAGTGCAACTTTTCTGGTCTATGCAAACCTAAAAATAGATGTCCCGCATAGCTAGTTCTGTAACATTTTCGAGCTAATCATTAATCAATCATTAATAACGACGGCGTTAAAGATAGCGCAGAGCCGGCGAGTTATAATTATCAATGCTAATTGGATTTCCTAATTTAATAAGGTCGGCATAATATATATATATATATATATATATATATATATATGAAATAGCAATGCACGCCGATAGAGAAAATGTAACGAGCGGAAGAAGAAGTGCGTGTGACAACCCTTTCATGCAACCATCAAAGAAATGTGCTCAAAAGCAGTTACACGCGTTATTAACGTATAAAAATATAGAATTAATATAAGGGCTAATTATGCTTCGACAAAGCATAAAGTGGCATTTTTCATTCTGCCTTCTTTGCTGCTACTGGAATTAGATTACTAAAGAAACAATACTCAAATAACACGCACAGTAATTAAAAGTGTGAATAAGTATGTTAGATTGACGTTCTAGTTGATGTTGGTAGATGCGGATTACTTGTTAGTAAAACACTTTATAATACTTTTTAGACTTGTTAGTTTAATTTGCGGCTTATAAAGTTATACACACAAGATCATCCCAGAACCAAAGTGCACAAAAACTAAAAATCGATAAAGAGATAAAAAGTTTGAAACAAGATTTTATCAGTGGCGAAACCAATTGAACGGACATTCTCCATCTACCAGCATCTAATCAACATCAAAAACTCTTGTTCAAAACAAAATTTATGAATTAGCGTGGTCGAACAAACAGAGCGTAACATTTAAGCAATTACATGTACAGGTTGACATTTAATATGAATGCATTATGGCTCCGATGTTTTTAATTCATGTCTACGACTTTTCTCCTATTACAGTACACAATCGCGACATGAGAAAATTCTAAGCACTAAGCAGATTGCAAATTAAAATTAGTCATTCTCCATATATCTATTTTTCCGTTGCTGACACATCAAACAATAAATAATCCTAGCGTTAAATTGATGAAAACTCCAAATACCTGCCAAAACTAAACCGGTGCACCTAAGTGGAAAATAGAACGTGTGAATACACGTCGCGTCCACACCGTTAAGTAATAAATAGGTGTACGACATTTATAATGCAAGTAAACGGCTAATGTGTGCAGGACGACCCAACACAACAGTGAGAAAACCTCCGAGTTCTATCTATACAAAACGCGAGCCAGGTCGACGAGGAAATGTGACTCATATACTCGCGGCCCGAAAGCTGCGAGCATATGACGCAGCTGCAGCGCGCGCTTGGAAATCGTCCATGGCCTTTAAACTAAAGCGACGGTGAAAAATCATTTTTGACTATAGCTAGGTGTCGTCATTCATTGTATAAATTATATAAACTATCAAGAAATTATTGAAATTCCATCAATTGCACGAGCGGTATTTCATGAATTCATAGCATTGCCAATGCATTAGAATCGAATAAATTATCAATTGCGCTGAAAATGTGAAAACACCAGGCATACGAGCTTCTCATTGCAATAATTCCCACGTAATATGCTTCCAAATTTAGTGAACAATAAAGAGTGTCTTTATTTCTTTCACTACCTATTTTCCAAATCACGCACCCTTTGTTCGTGGTAGCAAAATCCAAGTGATACGAGCTTAATTTATGTTTGGAAAAAATCACACTTTGTATACCATTGCAACAGTCCTGCAGGAATTTAGTAAATTCGAGGCAGGAGTTATTTCCTTGCTTTGTTCCGCGTTGAATCCTAGAGTATACTATTCAAATTCATACGATCGTCGGCCGTAACATATTAATAAAATTCAATGCGAGTATAAACCTTTTCTTTATGAAGCAAATAAACATTAAATCCGACCCAGTACTAGGGCAAATGTAGGACAATAAAACACAAATTCGCCTACTACGTCATATTAGTACATCAGCAAGAAGATATAGAAGAAAAAACCAGCTTGCAAAAAATAATTTTCTGGTAGCCACATAAGAGAATCTTACATCAAATATAAACGCTAGACTAAATGAATTACACAGCGATAGCGGAGAATAATATACAAAACATCTGCAAATGACAACTCCCCAATTGTGACCCTGCAATTTTCATCGGTTTTCACCATCGCTTCGCATTGGCACACGAGCCAGTCTCCAAAAAGCAACCAAAACATATTGGAAATAGATGATTTAAAATGATTTATATGAGCAATAAAGTGGCATATTCTCGTACGATGCCTTTAGCTCGGCAGTAAGCATTGGCCACTAGTAAAGTTAATTTTATACCTTCAACTCCAGTTAGATCCAAACAATAGCAAACCTTTTGTCTTTATTACACAGCATTCAATAGTTACATCACATTAAGTTGCATATTTCATACATCGCTCAATTTGAGATGTTAATCAAAGTGAGGCAATTATAAGCACCTATTTAGGAAAACAACCAACAATAATAAATATCATGGTCGGTGACTTTCTGGTCGAGAAACTGAGAAAACACAAGAATAATCACACAACATTTCGGTTCTTCGGCACAACGCCATCAACGGCAAACTTTTATTTTCTTTCTTTTCAAACTCAAAAGAAAATGATGCATTTCATGTAAGAGTAAAATGTCTAATAGAATCAAGAATGGATTTATGGCGGTCAAAGCAAGCAAGGAAGCAACGTATAAACACGATTGCTTGAGTGATTAATCATTGACGCTGTGAGATCTTCTTAGCAAGATTCCGCTCCGTAGAAGTGCTCAACTCACATAACCTAGCGCAAACACGTAGTAAATAAGTTGAAACAACCTTCACTGATGCAAAAATCTTAACCTCAAGAAGTTGCCGAAACGTGTCGAGATTCAAGAGAAGCACTGCACAAAACTAAGCCCGAGAGCTTTGCAGGGTGAGTGATGAGTGATGCGAAAAACTTGTGAAATTATGTAAAAGCTCGTACGCTGCTTGTGGCTAGAGAATTCTGTCTGGTAGGGGCAATAGCTTTTAATCTCTTATCCCGCATGCTACACGAGACATTAACCCAAATTTCATACTGGCAAACTTATCGTTAATTAAATTCTCAGCTCAACTTATAGTACGTTGAATCTGTTGAATAAAAATGCCACTTTTGAAATAGCTTTGCAATGAGCCATCATTTTCAGCAACAAACATTTCGACAAAAGTGTCTCTTTTTTAGTTGCCATAACTCCAAAAAGTTATAACGATTAAAGATTTGAGTTCAAATTAAGATAGTCGCAATTATGATAGTTAATTTCTCCTCTTTATGAATGCCCAGAAAGTTCATCCACATTGCAGATATTACCATTTTCTAATGGCATACTAAAGTTCTCAAGCCTTGAATTAAAAATTTTACGACTGCTTTGCACCTAAATTTCAATACAAATAAAGTAGGTCACATTAAAATAACTTCGCAGAAAACTTATAACAAACTTAATTCAATTAAGTTTACTCATAAAAGAGGGTAAATTAATTCAATTATAGTCCATCAAATGAATCTATAGAAGTGACTTTCTTTTGATTAAAAAAGCGCAGTCGACAAACCCAATAAGTTATCGCAAAAGAAATATGTGAGCGTGTTCGTACCGGAAGGAAGTATATTTGTACGCTCGCCTGGTAATTTGAAAAACATGTCAGGAGCGTGACGTGAATGGTTCCACCTACATGCAAGTATGTAGATATGGTTTAAGGCAAAAGCGTGCGCAGTTTTACCTTCCTTATCGAACCATGCAAATCACGATAAAATCCAATTATATCATTTCTAGTACAAAGGGCATACACATATATTAATTGACTCTTTATAATAGTGTTTTATACTGGGTACAGATATCAATTGAATAAAAGTGCTTTTGGAAAACAAATTATTGTGAAGTTTTTCCATGCACTTTTGGTGAAAATCAATGCATGTGAGAACAATGGCACTTGGCAAACCTCCCACACAAACCAATTTATTTAATCAGTGAGAATGATAAAGAATTCTGTGTGCCCTGTGATGCAAAACTACAAAATAAAAACATTAATCGATATGTGTTTAGTCATAAAATCAATCGTATAACTCCCCCATTTTATGAAAGTCGTTAGAGAAATTTTAGTATTATCGAATTATTCTTGCTTCCATGCACATTGCCAAGTAATTTTTAGCTCAAGTTGTAGTTTCAATTAAATTTTAAACATGTGAAACTAATTAAAATTAAATAGAACGCTTTGCCTATTGTGGTATCAATGCGGAATTTTCATTTCACACTAAATTTAATTGCGGGTATTTAAGTTCTGCATAGCCTGTGCAAATAGGTCGATATTTCTGCCGAGCATTTCTTCCTAATTAACATTCTAGGCAATGTGCGCAACGAGAAAAAAAACATGCATGAAAAGCAAACCCAGACAGTTTGAAATAATTGCCTGCCAAATAAATATTCGTTGAAAATGTGAGCAAATTCTGAACACAGCCTCTACCATCCATTTTCATATCATATTATGATTAATCGCAATATAATGCAATAATAAATGCCCTAGTCAACAAAAAGGGTAAGGGCTTTTCGACTTAAGCACAAATTGTATTTTGTTTACAAATGCTTCAGGATATAATACGACTTCACAGGCTTATACTCGTTGTCTCCACAAAACAACAAGTGCGTGCATCCAAAGACAACGAGCCAAAAATAATTATAAAAATATTTTCAGTCAAACTTTTATTTCCATTCAATTCTTTTTCAAGCCGCTAAAACGTCCGAAGAAACGCCAGTGATTAATGTAATAAATTTGTATGAATAACAAAACAGGATAACATTTTTATCTCCCGAAAACTGCATGACGTTCGAGAAAATTTCAAACAAACACAACTCCAAGCACATCCAATTATATATGACTTGAAGGGAAATTTTGAAAACTTATCCTAATTTCGTAGAAATTTAAATTAGTTCTTCCACGAAAGAGACGGCAACAGACAAGATTTTATAATTGAAAACTAAGTTAAACTGAATTCGTATTAGCTAATGTTGCTTTCTGAATACAATTCTATTAAAATAAGTAACCCCTGCTCACAAGACGATATCCTAATTCAAAGCATAGCAATCTTCTCGAAATCTAATCTAACCCTTCTCCAACTCTAAACAACCATTTCAACAAATGCCTGCACCAGATTGTTTACCCGTCGTGTTCATTGTTGCACAGATCCCATCAACGACTAACTGTACCATCTTTGCCCAATCCATCTGCAACCACAACCACCTCCCTTATCATACCAACATTACAGGCGACCAACAATCTATTGTCTGAAGAACCTGCACCAAGGCACGACATGGACACGTACGGTGGCGCTGTATTTGCGTATCCACTTTGTGCAAGGGTGGCATACTAATCAATTTGCATAATGTTCATAGTGTGCATACTCTCTGTGCACTGTAAGCGCGTGCATGATTCCCAAATGTAATCGTGAGTGGTATCCTGCGATCCGGCCGTGCCCGAATAGCCATTGTTCGCCACAAAGCCACGCAAAACACCCCTCAGGACCGTCTCTCCAAAAACACGTTCACCGCAAACAACAAGTGCTCCTCCAAATGAAATTACCTTACCAAATCAATAAAAAAAAAAAAACACTCAAAGCCCTGAGATATAAATTCCCCTTAATCCAAATGATTCAAATCATTTCCTGCTGAAATAAACAAAAACAGAAATTCTAAATTTGGAATAAACCAGTTTAGGCAATGTATGTATAGTAACCATCGACGGATGATTTGTTAATTTGTACGATGTTATTAGTTGGCTCATTCCAATATTACAGACATTGCTTGTAATTCCCAATTGTCCTCAAAGTTCCAGGAGGTGCAGTATGTAAAGGACAATATGGAAACCAAAATGTGTCTAAACTCAGGATGATGTATAGATATGTTTTCGAGCTACCCTCGGATTATCCTAGTTGCGGTCGGGAAGATTTAGTGTGCTCAATTAATGGCACAAAAACTGATTTTCTGCTTAATAGGCAGCATTTATGATCAACTAATTATATTGATTGCAAGCAATCAATTAACTTAGTTGATAAACTCGATAATTCTCCAACAAGAGTGATATACTTGTTGATAAACATTGAATGGATTTCTACCAAGCTGAAATAAATTTTAACATGCAGACAATTTGCCAAATAAGTCGTTATGACGCCTGCTAAATCTAAAATATAGTGCCATTTATTATCCTCAACTCAATAGTATCACAACATGTCATAAAATTTTCACATATCGGTTTTTCACCCAACATAAAATATAGTCACTGATTAATCCTCATAGCCATTGAATCATTCTAAATGCCTACAGCAACTCGTTGATTCGAATCAGACTCGGATGCAGACAGAAAAGCTGCTAATGGTTCACATCTTCTCGACCACAAATAAGTTAGCCGCCAACTCGCCTCAGTTTTCTTGCCAAGAATTTGAACCTAACAGTTAAATACTTACGTGGCGTTATGGACATGTGTTTTCTTCGTCGAAAACTGAGATAAAGGCAAATCGCACAACTTAATGTCAACGACGTTATTGCCTAGTGTAATATCATGAATAGTTAAAAAAACAAAATGACCGTTGATATGCGCATATTACAACCACTCTACCAATCTACGACATTCAGACAATTGAGGAATCAACCCTCCGCGCGTTAGTTGCACTCGTAGTGCTAGAGTGCCATCGTTTGCTCGCGACGTAAATGAATCATCCATGCATTCGGCGGAATGCTCGTACAATAAGAAAGCAGATGGAAATGTACGAAGCAGCTCAAGGAGAAAAGATAGAAACGTTTGTCCAATGCTCGTAAATTACGAACCTAGCACGTTGAGTTAGATAGCAAATAAGAGTACTCGAAAACAAATGCAAGCTAGCAGAAGAGACGATAAAATGAGAGTGAAAAAAAGAGACGACAATAACTACAAGCAGTAAAAGAAAAAGTATTAAACTATACATGGTGAATAAATTTGTATAAATAAGACAAATTGAAAAGCGTTACTTTTAAATTCAAAGCCTTTTTGAAGTAAGCAACAAATAGGGAAAAAGTGGTAATGATCAACGGATCATAAATATTGAACAAAGAACAATGAAAACTTGTAAATGCGAATATATTGCCAAAGTTTATCAGTATACAACTGAAAAAGTAAGTTTGCTAAGTTTGAATTATGATTATCACAAAAGTTTTCGTCACTGGCACAAGTTAAACAATCAACCATATCATTCCACTACTTTACGAAAATAATATCCCCTTCAATCTACATTTTGCAAGTTGCGATATAAGAAAAATTCATCATATCAAAGTTTTTCTTGAGCAACATCCGCGTCTAAGATCCAGATAGAAAAGCGAAAACTTATTTTATTCGTAAATAGCAATAGCATCATTAGCAAATTAGGATTAAAGCAAGTCCTCATTACAGAGCATCGATCAAACGCTACCCGGATCTTAGGTTGTTCATAGTCAATACGTTAAATCACAATTTAATGCGCAAGTGCAAACGAGTGTTCAAAGCCATTAATGCATGCATCCAGCACTCAATTTAAAGCGCGGCGGCAGTGCCAACAACGCAGGCACGTTATGATTTAAGTTTATACGATAGCAAACTCGAAGGTAATTAAGATTTAATCTAAACAAATTCACGTCGATGGCGTAACTTGATAAAGCAAAACGAACCGTGCGGTAGTACTAAGACTTTCATCAATACCGTAAGCACTTAATAAACAATTTACTCCGAAGTGTAACTAGAAGCCGAGAAAACGACTCCAGAATGACTATGACTCTACTAATATCTTAAATCGAAAACACCTCAATTGGTTTGATTACGCATATTGACAAAAGCTCAGTGGATGTAACCGCCCCAAAAGAAATCGTGATTAAAATTGAACTTAGCACGCGGGTCGGACATAAATTATCGCCGCCGTCGATATAAGAAATGGAAAAAACGTGAAAAGTGAATAATATAGAGCGGCAAAATCAAGTGACTCACCTTGGCGAAATCAATCTTTAATGTACAACATCCGGAGTAAATATCGGCCCCATTTAGCGTCTCCTTCGCCCGAATGGCCGACTCGACACCGTCAAACGTACAAGCAGTTAAGGAATACAAATAACTCGTTTTTCCTGTTTTGCAACTTTCCCCCCATTATGTCCTTCTGCCCCTGTCTAGTAATAGCCCCTATACTTAATCAAACTGAAAGCCACCTAATTTTAAAAAATACTCCATAATATACTAATCTAATTTATGGCCTAGATAAGCTAGCTATTTTGATAAAATATAAATATTTGCGTGTAAAGGATATTCAACCATCGCTTGGACTCCATTTTTCTTGAATATGACGATTCGTAGTACATTTCCACTAGATTGACATATTGTGTGCAAAACATCCTGAAACAAAACAAATCATATTTATAATTAGTCTGCCATGTTTAATGTAGCGCATAAACTACCTCAATTTATTGGGCCTTCCCCAAAGAAAATAACTTAAATCAAAAATAGAAAAACGTGCATAGAAGCGAGCATACACGCGACAAATTTGTGCTTTTCATCGATGTCGTAAACAACTTCTAATAGCTTGCAACATGTCGCAACGACCTTCCATACAGATATACACGATAAAAACTAGCGCATGACATCTCTCACCACATGAAGTCAATAAAACTAAAGAGGTTTACCAAGAGATGTTCCACTTAAACGTGGGTCATAATAAAGCAAAAACGTGCCGACGCTCTTTCCGCTCCGACCTTCAATTCGATAATGAAATACTACCATTTTGTAGAGTTGCTCACAATTCAAATTTAAATTAATTGAAACTTACATTTCCTGGAAACATTACTACCCATTGCGTACAATCGGTCACTTTGCATGATCAAATCCCCTCTCCCAAAAAAAATTCAAAACAAATTCGTTACGCTGTCAATTAAAACATTTCGAGGAGAAACCCCCGCAAAAGTTTTAATCCAAACACCATGGCAATGACACATAGATTTGTAATAAACCAGGCATTTCATTATCAATTAGTTGAATAAGTTAAGTAAGTATTACGCATAAAATTACTAGCATCGCCATATGGTATGCACATAAATATTGAATTTTACGATTATAGGACAAGGGATTATCGTTCGCCACCCGCGATAGACCAATCCAACGATAGAAGCTTCTTCCACGGCCTACACTAGATTATCCTGCAAAAAGCGCGTGTCTTTTCGATAACGGACAATATAATGTTCGAGGTAAAGTATTGATAGGAGCCGAAAGCAAATATGCTAAAGCGAGAGAAAGCAAGCCAAGAAAAACGATAGAAAAACTCAAATTTATTGCTGAACTATATCATCTTAATAAAATACTAGACTGGTGTATGGTGGAGGAGCAGCAAACGGTTACGCATCAAATGATAATAGATAGAAGATGCCGTCGCAAAAAAAACAATAACATTACTTTACGTCGCATTAAATGAAAATTTATGAGGCAATTAAATAAACTTGAAATAGAGCCAGAGACAAAACATAGTTATGATTGAATTTTGTAACTCGTGCTGAAAAATTGAATACAAGCAATTCTATTCAATTTGCTACCAACCAACTATCACTCCAAAGAACATTACTAAATTAACACAAAGTGCTATACAACTTACACGGGTAAAACCGACATAGAAATATAGAACTCATCCCGTCTAATTAGTTAGTGCTCACGGTGAAATTCAAACAACAAATAAATGCGTAACAGACGACATTCCATTAAGTATGTAATCTTCACTGATTGTCCAGCATTCAAAAATGACGACGGTTACATTAAATTATGCGTCTTAGAGCGATAAATACAGTCGCCAAACTCTAAAATTAATTTAGCCTACTAGGAAGCTCTGGCTTTCGTTTTCAGTTTGAGCTAGAGCATACAACCAACAATAAAGTGATTGATATATTAGATACAATCTGTGAAGCGATATCGAAGAAAATGCCATAAATCGTCTGCTTGGTACCAGTGAATGCCAATCACCGAGAAAATAAATAGATTAGGAAAAGACCTTCAAAGTCACGACTACATTCGTGGTGAAAACAAGTTCAAGAAGGTTGAAAAGTCGATATTGAAAGTCAAACAAAAACCGAAAAGCGCAGAAAGTGACAACAGGTGAACTCTTTTTGCATTGCATCTCTGTAAGAATGGCGTACTCAGTTCCTATCCTCCTTGCTTTAGACAATGTCACAAGAAGAAACAGACAGACCGAGAAAGTATTACCATTGAGAGGTTATAAATAAACCACTAGAGATGCTTAACCGTCGACATCATAGCACTGGATGCAAAATAGTCATTTGCATCGCATAAAGCATTCTCCATTTCATCTGAATTGGAACGTAGATTGATATTTCCTCGTCGCGATGCAGTTCGATGGTGATTTCGCATGGCAAATTTAGTAGGCTTTAGGTAGTTACTACCATTCTTAATGAGGTAGCAACTGAAGCTAGACATGACATTTATAACTTTGATGATGGGAGATAATTTTACTTACTATTTTATTTACACTTATAGCATTTTCGACTTGTGACCTTCTTCAGTTCGCATCTTGTATTTACAATGGGTGAATGTTTGCTACCGAATATTATCCCATTGTAGTATTCAAACATGTGCATGGTAAATAATGTTTGCCACTATTAGACAGGTGTTACGATCAATCCAAGCGCGCTGGGACATGACACATCTTTCTAAACATAACCCACCTCTACCCAACCGTATGCAAGTACGGTTGGGCTAGAAAATATGTATTTACACAGATGTACCTAATATTTAGAATGCTTTAAGAGATATTTACATATTTATTTTCTAATTTACTTACAACTACTTGCAAACGAAGTAAAGCTTTCAACAAAACCATCTAATAAAACTAAGTAATCTGTCGTATTAATCTACCTGATATTATTAATCCATTGTTTGTGGTTGGATTTGATGTGGCGTATCTTATTCAATGTATATAATTTAATACTATAAACAATATATGACACGTGAATTTCTAAACAGGCTGTGATTTACGATTGAAACCGTTTCTGGTGTCATGCGAGCACACGCATAGACGCATGCGGTAAAATTATACTTATTTGCCTAACCTAAACCGCACATCGTCGACGGAAATAAACACACCGAGAATCACCGCGCATTGCAATTAGATTTGCAGACAATCTTTAATGAGCGTGTCGATGAGATTTTAGAACATTTTAATCACAAAGATTGACGATATACCTGTTGGCACAGAAATAAACCATTGTAGGTGATAACACCCTAGGAATAATTTAACTATAATTATTCAATTATAATTATTCATTATAACACTGTAGAACAGCAAATTTCCGATCAAGATGACATTAACGGCAATCGATTAATTACAAAACGCTGAAACAAACAGGTTTTTTCAAAAGTTTCGAGTCGTCAATCGTTGTTTTCCAAATCGTTGATTTTAGTGTTTGACCAAATATAGATTGCGATTAGATATATTGTCCCATATGTTCCGTAATTATAATTACATTAATTAGCTGCCATTAACAACAATACGTGAATAGCTACTGAAAAATATGTGTGCAAATGGTTCCAATGTGATAAGTTATTAAAGTAAATTTCTGTGAAAAGGTCCGGATGTATGTACATGTAAATTCATGTGTTGCATATGTGCGCGCGCATGTGCACTCAGCACTCCAATAATGGTTTTATTTAACTTATTTATTTAAACTAAACGTAAACGCGCAGCCAGAGTCGACTAGTTCGAACTGTTGCAGTCGAATGAATAAATAAAAATAGAGTTTCAATGTTTTTAATTAAAGAATTACATCTCAAAAACTAAATGAGTTAAGAAAATTGAGATACTACTGTCGTAATGGGCAACTTAAACTTAATCGAGTAAACATACTTTCATTTCATACAAAATGTATTTTTGTTCGAAATATGCGTTCATATCAGCAGTGCAGAAACTTTTTACAAAAATTTACTGCAATAACATAGTTTTGGAACCATCAAAGATAAACCAATCACATTTTCACACATTTCTTCAGTAGCTATTCACAAATTGACAACTAAATGATCTAACAATAATTACATAAGTTATGGGACAATATATCAAATCGCAACCGAAATTTGGTCAAACACTAAAATCCAAATTTAAAAAAAAAAAAAAACGATCGACGACTCAAAATTTTTGAGTCAACACTTTTTTTTTTCAATACATGATTAATCGAGTGCCGTTAATGCAATCTCAATCGAAAATTTGCTGTTCCACAGTGTAATCTATGCTGAGATTGTTGCACGTAAAATGTACTTGGTCAATAGACAGCAAAAACGTATTTGTGTTGTCATAATGCGTAATTCTCTTTAATAAGGTTCATAAATCAGGCTACATATAAAAGTATTAATTTCCTATTACTAAAACAGCTGTTAGTGCAGTGGAATATTCCAATCGCTTGTTTTTCTACTTGTTTCTCATGGTATGAAATTTTAGCACTGCAATATTTAAATACCATTGCAAGTGTGTTTGTGAGTTGCACAATGCAGTTATTGCAGTTAGTAGGTAGGTATTGAAAGTGAAATTATAATTAATCTGATCATCTTCATCTAATTTCTGAGCGAAATATTTAACAAAAGTTTAGCATAAAGCTATAATGCACGGGTTTATATTAAAATTATGCCTACAATTACAGTTTGTGACATTATTATTCGAATTATACTAAATCAACTCCCTGGATTATAATAATCCTCTCAGCAGGATTCACACCCTAAAAATCCCTCTATGTGTTCGCTTCGCTCTCGCTCCAATCAATTAAAAATACCACAGCATTTTTTGCGTTATCTTAGCAAAACCACAAAATCATTAATATTAAAAAACGCATATAATTAGCCTTCGTTAAATTCCATCAAAAAAATATATAGCATGACGTCAAATTCTACGTTCTATGCAATACCAAAATAAGTATACAATACGTAGATACAAACATTTCTTCCATAAATTATCATCCTCTTTAATTGCATAAAATGCATAAAACCTTGGTTGAAAAGTATAGTTTCGTGTTAATTTGCCGTAAATTAATGTTAATTGTATACAAAAACGAAAAAAACGCCAACTAGCGTGTGCTAAATGATAATAATTATATAAATTAAAAGCAATTAAAGATTAAAAATATATAGCAATTATTTCGCCATGTAGATCTTGTTTTCTAATACACCCCCAATGGTTTTTAGTAAGTAAGTGTGTCACATAAAACGTCAATCCCCTGCCAGCAAGAAAAGTTTTGGCGCTGTAGCAGTGAAAAGTTATCACAATATTGCGGAGCAAGAAGTAATTAATACAGACCCAAATGTAAATTCAAATAATGCTAAATAAACACAAATTATAAAGTTTATTTTGCTCGGCGTTGCGGTCCTCTCTGTGGCAGTCATTGGCTGGAAAATTCACGCGAATAAATGCGCCTCAAAAAAATTCCTTGCGCATGCAAAAATTTCCAAAATGTAATCGTATTATGCAAATACGCTAAAAATTAGGAACGCATTTAAAATGAATCGAATCTATCGTAAACAAATTTTTTTGTTATTTTCCGCCACTAACCTCCTGCCATCGGGCATGAAAAATGATATCCTACCAAATTAATATTGAATACCAAATTTAATTAAACATCGTATTGTATATGTTTTAATGTTGATTTATAGCAATAATACTAAAACTCATTATTTAAATTTCCATACGCATCAATATGCAAATCCAATTCCCGTATTGATGATTAATTTATAGTTTGCAAAGTACAACTCATACATTAATGTATTAATGAAAAACAAATTCAATTTTACCCTAATTGTTCCCATAAATAAAATATATGCAAATTTAATAACCCTTCAAAATCCAACAAGTATTATTTAAATTCGTCGAAAGTCGAAAAACTTCGCAGAGTTAAATTACAAAAGTCCCAGCCACAATGGCGAAGGCGCCGGATACGTCAACAGAATGAGAATGTTCCTTTTTGACAGAATAACCGCATGCCTGACTAAGTCAGCCACAATGTGGCACCCAGTCTCAGCACGCCGCCATATGAAAGCCAATATCCATCTCGGCTGCCATCGCTTCGGGGACAAATAGCTCACCAACATAAGGAAGCCGCTGAAACGCTTCGTAAACATATTTAGAAGTGCACAAAGCTAAAGCGAGATAAGCCGAGCATGTGGATCAAGATCGGTTTTAAGACCCGGAGGGTTGCCGACCGCAGATCACAATCGACTCAAAGTTTAAATCCACATTAATCTCGTTTAATGTAATTCCATTCTTTGCTAGTATATTGGTACATACCATGACGCATTGAATTGGAGTAGATTTGGAAGAAAATTTCCACCAAAAGCCCTATTGTGAAGTCTAAACTAAGTAAATAAAAGAGTATATCTATTTTTAAACTAGAATTCGCTATTTTCATTCCAGAAGAAGAAAATTCGAAATGCTAAAATTTAATATTTACAACAATATTTCAATACATTAAGACCAATCCAAATATTCCTACCATAATTACATATTACTTTGAAGTCGGTGAATTATCGCCATATATAAATATGTCACCAAAATAGCTAGATTACTTTACATTGCTTAATACGCCGTTAAACCCACAATATGAACATTCATAATTACCACCGGATTATAACATAACATATAATCGCAATCCTCGACATAAATGCAAGTACGAAATAAAATGATCATACGCAAAATAGAAATTAAACTGATATTATAGCCTTTCGTTTATAAGATTTATAATCCAAAAAGGAAATAATTAGATCAATCATCAATCGGATCAATTATCCGCCCATGCAAGCACGCAATAAGGCCATCGAATACGCAATAGAACTCGCTTAACTAGGGTTCAAGTTAGTTGATGCGCACAGGATATACCCATTCCAATTGCAGCTTCCAATTTCCATTCCTATTAAGTCTGTTGGCATTGCATAATTTTCAATTGTCAGTTTCAACTTCGTGCCGCTTTGAGTACCATGCATTCCCCGAAAGGAGCAATAGTGTTTAAAGGTATTTGGCAATAATTGCTAAATATATTAGAATTAGGTCAAATTCGGGTGAAATTAATATCGAACATTATTTGAAATTTCAGAGAAAGGAATTCTAAAGTCATACTAAAGTTATATTATATAGTATATTGAAACCCGTAAAATAGTAAAGCTTGCTAACGAAAGGTTTAATTATGTATTTGACTAGAATCTACAATTGAAAATACACGTAAAACACCAAATAAATTTTACTGCTTAATATTCTTCTGTAGTTTTTAAATCAAACAAATACTTCATTACCGAGCTATTAGTAATATATACTATTTATCTTAAATTACTTTCTCTTAAACTAATCCTATATAAATTATATTAATGCCTTTCAGACATTTAACAATCACTTGAGATGTAATTGTTTACTTTACACCTCCTTCTACTTTCCATAATAATTATATAATCTAGGCAATGTGACACAATAGTAGTAAAGTAGCAAGACAAAAAAAATTGTCCACCTTAAAATTCACAACTCAAATAAACTTGCACGATTCTATTCTAAGAGGATTTATTGTAAAATGCTTTGCAATATTTTCTTCCTTTAGACCTTTAAAGTTTCATTACATATTGAACTAGTAATCATTCAAAATAAGAAAAAACCTCAAATTTCCACATTACTTTTACTGACTTGTAGCATTAAAAGTATTTCGTTAACACGTCTCATCATTTCTGTTTTCATGTGTGCATCTATGAAGCTCCCATTCAAAGTATTCCTCTCCAAGAACAAACGCGTCCAACCCCCCGCATTATAAATTTCCCATTGTCTATCTCACTAGAAAATCAGCTTTAAATCTAGTATAATTCTCCGAGTATTTGCATTTGCACTTAGGCATCGTGCCATCACCCTGCACTCTGCAAAGCGTAAACTGCAAAGATAAAGCTCGCCACCATGCCGCATCACGTAAAACGTACCAAAAGTACATAATTGTACCCTTGCCTCAACAACAACCCTCATCTCTTATTAGCATGTAGCATGTTTTAATTTAACACCACGCATTCGGGTGCAAAGTCGCAAAAGAAAATAGAAGCAAAACAGATCCTTACTTTTCAAAATTCACTGTAGTGAATAATTAAACCCATATAGTCATTGTTATAATTTTGAAGAAAAAAAAAAAAAACAAATACAATTGAAAATGCTTATTTTGTTTTCACAGCAGCTTTATGAGAGGAAATAATGTGATACTAGAACATAGAGACGGTTCTTATGTTCTTTTAATGGATAAACAATAATGGTAGGTGGTCCTGCAGGCATGCACATCAACACTCCGAAGCGTTGTTTTATTGCCCATCATTCACTGTTTATGTAAACTAGATTCGATAAAATTAAGTTATTCGCGGAAAGAACAAGAAAATCATTTTAGTTAAAACATAAGCAGAATGCGATAGAAACACAAATATCTCATATTTTTAATCGAGATGTTTCAATAGACATGTTCAAATTCCCTTAATAAATTTAGTTACTGAACTGTCGTTCATGCTACTGCTAATAGTGTCCAGAGTATCATAAAAAAATAATAATTAAGAACTGTAGACAGTTTGGTGGTAATCTATCTGTTGAAACACGATATAATGGTGTCTACCCCGCCATGTGCACTTTCATTCGTTGTTGGGTAAAAATAACCGTGCGGTTACTTTTGTTGTTCTTCCAAAATGACCTCGTCGCCCAGGTTTTTTCTCAAAATACATCAAGGCATGTCGAAGACGTCAAACTTTCTAACAAATTTCTCACTCTTGAGACTCACAGCCTCCCAAGCTGACACTCAGAAGCATTCCACCCCGCCGTGGTACTTGTAATAGTAGGCTTAGAGCGTCTGTGGAAGTTATTAAGCAAGGGAAAGCACCGCGACGGGATTTGATTACGCCTTTTAACTCGCATGTTCCTCGATGCTGCTGTAAAACCTTTGGCCGATTACTGCAACACATTAGATGTCGAGTGCAGCTTTTGAACTATTTATAAACACCTACGCAGCTCATTTGTTGCGCTTCGTTCTTAGGGCGGTAATGTGTGTGCGCACAAATCACTGCCTAACCCATCATTTTCATTGGCAGCATGTTTGCAAGCACATATATTTCCTGCCTGAAATTAAAGCCAAATATCGGAAATGGAGAAACAACAACGAGCTAAATCAATAGAGTAGAAAGCGGATAGTAGGTCAGAAATTAATATCTATAGTGGTGTAGATATTACATACTGAAATTCGATTCTAATTAATGCGCTACAATAAAATGAGGATTATTCGGTTAGCAATATTGCTAGCATATAGGCATCATGTTTAATCCTCGTCATTTGCGTTGTGGTCCATCCATTTCATTCAACATTTGATATTTTGTCATTATTCTGGCATTTAATCCGTCGTGTAATAAGCATATACAATAAAAATAATCAAACCAACGTATCAAATGCTTGGAATTGTCCACATGACACAACGTTGTCAGAAAGCAAACTGGTAAATAGAGTCAAAAGGATTATGATATTATATAATAATATATGATATTGCGTTCCGACAAGACATTTTGTTGTTGTCTGCACCTGACTAATCTAGTTTAAGCTGATGACAAACATTTTCAAGATTGGAAACTCTAAACTAACATTAAAAACGTCAGTCTATCATAAATGTATAACAATTTTAAATGTTATTTTAAATACAGTGTTTATTATAGTGAAATTTAGTATTAAACTTATTATACATTACAATTGAATAATAATTAAATTATAATATAAATTAGTTCATCTTTTTGAACCATAATATATTAGAAATAAAATAACAGTCTAATACCTAGTATAATTACGTTAATTTATATTAAAGCAAAACATTCTTTAATAATTGAAATAAATTAACACATCTTGCCTGATGAATCATTAGATTGTACAGTAAAATATTCAAATGATATTACAATTGATAAAGAATTTCACTAATTAACTTAGTTAATTGAAGTTTCTGAAAAGTCTACTAAACGGCCAAATATCCAATCCCAGCGAATGATTGTAATTTGAGATAACTTCTGCGATCAAAAGACCAGCAATCAACATGATATAAAACATTATCCACATCTATAAATCTACTAATTCTATACAAAAATAGCAGCACACTCATTGTTCCGAATTCGGAATAAAGCAGATCTCCTATATTTCTTGTGATATGTTTAGTAAGCGCCACCTAAACTTTGAGAATTTCACTAAATAGGACTAATCAACCGTGTCTGAATGCAAAGATTTATTTTAATTTAAATCATTAAGCTGACTTCATTAAAGTTTATTCCATGCCATCATTCAAGTCGATTTGCCTCGTGTGTAATGGCGAGGAAATCCGCGCATGTTTTACGAGCAAGAGAGCCTCCTAATGCCGAATACAGCAACTTCAACTCGTAGCAAACACACCTCGTTAAATACAAGTTTTCATTAACATCGTTTAGGTACTACTACCCTTCCAAAACGTTATGAGCGAAAACTTACTGTACCATATACAAAAATACCCAAGTGTGTATGTGCATTGAAATAAAAACCTATTCCGCACTACTTACGTGGCTTAAATTAACACTAAAGCACGAGGTTATTAATGTTTGAGATGAGTATTTACCATTTTATTTGAGTAGCTTTAATATTTAATAAAGTTAGAGGTAAATTTATTGGATTAGTACGTACCAAATAAAGCAAATTATTTTCTAGGAAATTTAACTGATGATTGGACAAGTATTACTAATTAAATAATCAAATAAAAATGCGCATGATAAATCCCGAAACTACTGATAAAAAAAACTTTTCAGGATTATCAGAGTACGGTGAAGTAATTAAGCTTCAATTTTTGGCAAATTAGTTCGACAATATCCTTTTGTTAGAATTGCAAGTGGTAAATGTTCATTTGTAAAGTAAATTGCAGTATAATTAACGTGTACTTACGACTGTTATCGGGTACATGGGGTTGATGATGGTGAAGAGCAAAACGTGATTCGGTTTACCCTCTTCTTGTCGTTTTCGACGAGGCTCCTCGCTGACGACGTAGCTACCGGTGTTGTGGCCCTGCAACAAACAAACAGACAACCTGCTTTATTGTGAACAAACACCATCCACCTACCAGTAAACATATAATCTATGCGGCGCAGTGGTTGTGCATCTCCAGCCACGTCCTAGATAAATTCCTCTCCGTACGGAAGCGAAGCGCGAGCAACCAACGATGTAGTAACCGACGCAATGATAGATAGGATATTACGAATAATACAAATAAGAGTGGGGATGTAAGCAAGCCGCAGAAAAATCAATATTTCCAACCCGATGTGCACGATGTAACAGTCTCGCCGCCCCCACAAGGTACGCAGCGCAACTACAATTTGGAAAGCACTCACGGGCATGCAATACGAGTGAGAATAAATGGGAAATGGCAGGATAGTCATAGTAATGCGCGTGACGACAACGAATGGCGACGAGCAATCAACATTGTCCTACATTAGTCGAAAAGTGGAAAACCGCCGATACAGCCACCCCACCTCGTGGCACCAATGGCAAAGCAAGCATATGAGGATAAACAATGAGTATAAACGATGTTAGCGAATTACAACACATCGAAGCCGAATTTTATCAACAGCGTGCGTATCAGTAGTGTCACCCAGTTAGATAATTTTTGAGAGAAAAATAAGTATTGATCCGAATAAACATAAAAACGCATTATCATTAAGCAAATGTGTCAAAAACAGTTAAAGCCAGCGTGCAAGAAAAAGTAATTAAACTGATTTAATAAATTACTAGTCTGGTTTGCAGAAAATAAAAAGATGACATCGCCCTTAATCGTTAATGTTATTATTGTGACAAAATTTGAAAACCCGTTTTTACCCAAAACTTTTCAAGCCAGCAAGGTTTTTCTCAGCGCATGAAAAAAATCATCGCTACCAATATCAAATTCTAAAATTAAAAAAACCAACAAACATCGAGTTCAAAAGCACATAAATGCCTGTCTGTCGTCATTTTCAACTAGCTGTGCTCATTAAAGAAATGCATATTCCTTCATTCATATGTAAAAACGTCGGAAATCAAATAGACAACCTTGGAAGACTAGCAGGCATGCTTTTAAACGAGTCCATTGACGAAACCATGCACAAATGACGGACGTGTTACATCTGTATTCTATTTTATATGTGCCACATCTAACAACTAGTAAATTCTAATTGCTAAAGTTTATCTCAAAGAGCTGATTATTTGCTCCTTACTGTGTTGGACTTTTCAGAGAACAATAAACCGTTAAGAATGCATTATTAAATAAAATTAGCAAGTCATTTGTGAAATTACATTCGAAACAGGAAATATTTGACTTTTCAAATTAATATTTTCCAATTTATTGTCTTCAAAAAGTTGCAGACTTATTAATAAAACTCAAAAATAAATATTTGTAAAAAGTATTAAAATATTATTTTTTAATTTCATTCCTCTTAAAACTAAATGCCACCCTCTCCCTTGCTTACCAAATCTTTAAAAACAAACTATCTATTTCATTTTCTTTTTAATGCAAACTTCATCTTCCGCTCCATTTATTTTAATCAATATGGCAACAATTGCAAAGACACCCGCTTGCAAAAGTGCAAAACGAATAAATTAAACCCCGCCCGAATACACAAGACGAATATTGCCCCAAAGAAGATTAAAAACGTTTCATTTGTTTGGGACATATTCATAATTTAACGCCCAGCAAAGAAACGTGCTGGATACACATTCTGCTACTCATCTTTACCTCCAATTTATTCATGGTCTTCAACTAAATAAGCGACTTCATTTTACCAGCTGTATAGAAGATAAACCATTCATTTCAGTTTAATTAAACGTGCAGCATCCGCTAATTTCATTCCCTTTGCATTTTGTGTATCTGCATTCCACCAGAACAATAAAATGAAAACATTTAAATTCAAATAACAAGGATTAAACTCTCTTCTTTTCGAAAACGTTTCTTTAAATTCTTCTACTAAGTGTTTGTCCATGAAATGTTTGAAAAGTAATAAACAAAACCATCAATCAAGTAAGAAAATAATTTTTTTCTGTAAATATTGTAAGTGTATGCGTTCGGATTAAGTGGATAATGGAATTTAGAGAATATGCGTAAAATAGAGAGAGTATGTGTGATGATATTTGTTGGAATAAACATATCTGAAATCCTTTTGAATTTCCAGTCAACTTTTTTAACAATGTGCCATTATGCATGGTTTATATAATATCCTTATCGCTACTTTATTTTCATGCGTATCCATTCTCTTGGCAAGCTGAATGCATGACGTCGTATCTTTCTTAAAGCCCAATAAACCTGGACAAACCCTGCGTAAAATGACCGTTACAATGTTGATGAAAATATATGAAAAGCATCGAAAAAAATTTGAGGAATACAAGTCAACAACGATTCCTCATAACTCTGGGGAAGATTCCAGAAAACTGCCCCTTCCACCCATACAAAATATTTAAATATGATAATCATAAAGAAAACTATAAAACACGGCAAACAACGGCAAACCATCATATTTAAAGAGAGCAAACAAAGACAACAGCAAACTGTAATACTTCCAGGCCCAATGCAAATTACAGCAGGCGTGCAAAAGTAGTCATAAAACTCGTGATGCAAAATAAAAATAAAATATACGTAGAATATATGGATCTATCCACGTCTATCCTCTGTTATAACACAGATTTGATGAGAATAAGAACAGTAAACCACCCTTATCGAATTTAATGTTTGACTCGTATCAAAAATGTTTACTAATTCCAAAAACCAACGCACTTTCTACAATAGAAGCAAAATAGGTAATTAGCTCAGAAAAGAGCTTTAAACGGTCACATCCAGCCCTCCATAATTATAGTTTTCAGAATTCGAAGCTTGGCATGAATTTGCATGAATGTAAATGTCCGTTGTAGGAACCAGGCTAGTCGCCCACCATTCCGAGTAGATTTAAATGCGCTGCCAAACAAGGGCCATACTTCCTAGATGGCTGTTCGCGTGCTATACCTCAATAAGACCAGCATACCAAGACAATAGGATGAGCTTCGGCACTAATGTCAATGTATGTAGTGGCATGCCCCTTTATATGTCACCGCACGTGGCCTCAACCCAAACCGTTTCCTCAGAAAACAAATGTTCAAGTCAACTGCTACGTCCTTCCTTTCACCTTTGCATATTCAATTACGGGCCTAACACTAACCCGACATAAATGTTACACTTGCAATTGTGGAAATAATAGGAATAAAACTGTACTTGAAAAGACTAATATTACTAACTGGAATCTTTTGGGACCTGATGATACTGGCAGGAATCGGAAAATGAACTATGCTCATCCATTTCTATTAACTCTAGTTTCATCGCGCGTGCAGGGCACGTATGTAGATGGTGTTATTATCGCAGGATGGCAGCCTGCGTAATTTACTTGCTTCCCAACACGGCGTGAGTCAAACAAAATTAATGCAACGAATGAATCAACAAATAAGTCATCATCCGTGCGGCGCCTACGTTATTTAAACCATCATATTGAATCCGAACTTATTTGCACGCTGAGCATGAGTAAATAATTTGAATAAATCTGCACAAAACCAATTTGCAATACGTAAAAAATGGAGAAATCGCAGATTTTAAAAGTCATCGCTATTATAATAAAAGAAATTAGTTATTCAAAAATTCCATCAGATTTTATATTGATTGTTTTGATTAACAAAGTGTGAAAAATCAAGCACCAATATACTAGAAAATCAGAACAAATAAAAAACCAGTCAAACAATTCCGAATTCTTTAACTTTTGAACTTCTCGACGAACGGCAAAATATGAAACATAAGCTTTCCACTCATAAAAAGAACTGCTAATAAATTGACCTGTTCTAGTAACTAAAAATGTAACAAAGTATCAAATGAATACTTTCTCCATTTGTCCACTGGAATATAAATGAATCCTATGGAAAAAGAAAAAAATAAAGCAATATGCTAAATTTCTCTTAAAATTGTGTACTAACGAGACAGCACAGAACAAAGCACAATTTAATAGAATGCAAAAATAAGAAAAATGCCGTCAACGCAAGGAACCATTGCATAACATCGCAGAAGCCAGGCGGAGCACATCATCACCATGCGGCTTTACATGAATTCAGCTGACAACCCAGCGGTGAACATTAGCCATTAGACAGGCCGGGCGCATCATCACCAGAAACATCATTTTTGAGCCGAAAGCACCACAACCCACAGTATTATAACATCTGTTCATAGCACCAAACCTTACAAGCACGCGAATCATTTGCAGCAACGACAAATCAGAAACACCGTACCAGAAAACATTATGAAGCTTCCTTCCACTCATACAAACACATCCGCCATGCACGAGTCGAATGAAAGCTGGAAACACCTAAATCAATTAAAACACAATCAAGTTGATTGCTTGCAGTAGCCAGCTACCTCTCTACAAGTATGCCTTACAAGAAGATATTACGTTTCAATTCGTGTGCGTTCCGGCTCAGCTGAGGTCAGCCAGTAATAAGATGAAGACCTGCATCAAGTAGACCTCTTTCTGATCGGCAAGCAAGAAGAACAAAAACTAGAAGACAACGATAACACTTTGCCGGAAGGCTTAAAAAATCTGCACGACCCAATGTGAAGGTAGAATGTGCGTCGGAATGGTTTTAACTCGACTGAAATTACCCAAGCCTCTTCCTTCTTCGCCGACGTGCGGATGCCGTCGCCCATCAAGAACGAAGAGCGAACGGTTCGGGTCCATTGACATGCGGGTCACTTGCGGCCCGCGATCCAAGTCGTATAAATTATAAGAGATTGGCTTGCATCGGTGGCAACCAGCATGGGAGATGTAGTAAGTCTAGATCAGCAGGCGATCGAGTTTAGGCAGCGTGTGGGAGCAAACACCTCGCCCGGTCGCTCAGGTCATCTGCAAACAGCTGACTGAAGACGGAATAAATCGATCGAGCACCACTACAATATTGCTGCATGCCATCAACTCAAGTCATTTCATATTGATGAAAATAATCTTGTAATATGTCAGGTGCATGCACGTAGTTTGAATATATCAGGATGGTAAAGTCCGAAATTTGTTCGGAAAAGCTTTTGGAATATATTTTCCTGCTTCCCCATACACCATGATGTAATTTAACCAAGTCACGCAAATAGAGCAAAGTGAAACAAACGAGGAATAATAATAAAAGTAATAAATATAGTCATAAACAACAAATTATCCTAACATACCAATAGAGAAACCTCAAGCAATGTCAGACATTCCAAGCACATTTCACCAAACAAAAAAGAAACGATAAATAGTTTAAAATAATGCAGAATATGAAGAACACAAACACGTTCAATCCCAAACGCTACGTTCACAGTAAGGTACAAATAGTCACTTGTTCCCAAGCGAGTTACATATTTTAGAAAGCACCTTGAAAAGTGTATGCGGATCTCTGTCCGCGTCGCTTAAGGTGAGTAAATAAAAACTAACCGCCTCAAGATGAACCATACCAAAATATTCCCGAGAACAGAAGACTGATATACATATAGAACACTTCTAAGACCGCTTGAATGCTTCTTGGAATATAAACCAGCAGCAGGTGGATTTGCAGAGAGACTATCAAAATTCCAAATCCCCATACATTTTGCATCAAGTGCATGCCGCGTATAAAGGACAAGCGCGGATTATAAAACATCTTGAAGGCGACAGGCGAGACGGCGAGATTGAGTTGATATGAACGACTGTCAGCTTCTGGTATGTACATCTTCATGATAATACTGAATATCTGTCATGTACACCTGCTCCAACCTCAAGAGACAACAGACCAAAAAACAGTCTGCGGAGGTACAATCAAATATTAGATAATCATGAGAGATGATGAGTCTACTAGCATCATCCAGAATGAAATCATAGAAAGATTCATTGGATATGAGAATAATTCCAATAAGATATGAAAGAGAAATTCCGCGTAAAGATCCGTAATTTATGCGTGTCATGTGTGCAACTGACTTGCGTCCTTGGTAAGGTCAACGTCGTTATAAACAACGCCGCTTCTTGTTCAGTTTCGCCACGTCCCATTCTCCTTAATCAATATATTCATCTCGAATCTTGAATATATTACAAGATCGTTTACACTTCTGCCTCCACATTTTAACGCATTCGAAATTTTGCATAATTTTAATTTACATTCAATCATAGAAATCATTCAATTAACCAAAAAAAAAACACATCAATTTCATCATTGCACGATTACATAAGTTAAATTATTTATTTATTGGCGATAATGCACTGCTAATTAATTTCCTATTAACTACGTAGCAACAATCATCGGTGCAAAATCAGTGCAACAGAGAGCAAACCACATGCTGTAAATAACTCGGCACTCGGTGCGCGCTAACCCATCCAATTAGAAACAATTGACGTAAAACGAAACACGAGCAGAGCAGAAAGGGAATACCGAGTCTTCTTTGACAGGAGCAAATGCTCTCTAGCGATCTCTATAAGCGAATGGTTTCAGAGATTTACTATAATATTTTACTATATTATATTTAAAAAGACTAAATGGTAAAGGATGGTCCAACAAAGAGTGTCGTGAGATGGTTGCATAATTAATCAAAAATATGCAATTCCATCTAAAATATTAGATTATGATTTAAATCAATATAAATGCAAGCAAATCCAAATGTGAAATACTTTGTTAAATGGTAACCCCGACCAATAGACCATTCCATCATCAAAGTTGCTCTTCATAGACCTCAGTGCAAACAAATCCTAGAACCGAATCACGCCAATCATAGGCATTTGCGCAGTCTATTCTTATCTATAAGAATTTTCATTGAATCGAATTCCCTCTCTGGCATACCGATTAAATATCCTATTAAACTCTACGGGCCCAACAGAAAGAAAGTTATTTGACTAAAATTGATGAATACCATCTTTATTGATCTCATCTCACAAGAAAAACTAAGATTTGAGCCCTCCTATTGTTTACTTGGCTTCGATTAATAAAATCATACATATTGCTTTTACAACATAATAAAAAATTTGTTTTTTCTAGAAACATTTATCAATGGAGATATAGCAGTAATAAAACTAGTGTCGTAAATTAATATCATCGCATAGTATTGTAATCTAATCTGTCCCTTCTATAGACAAACAAATAAAAGTCAATCAAAATAGCAATTTTAAAATAGTAAAAACAAATAAATATTTTATATCGATTGTTCACACTCATTCGCTCACTGTGATGAAATTAAATCCCGTCCCCACCGAGAGATAGCAGGTTTCAACCGGCAAACTTAAATGTAAATAAACATGATTGAATGGATAGTGAGAGAAATTTATCCAATTTCAATTTTCCATTTGATTCCATTCCGCAAAGACAAAACATTCAATTCGCACCATTCGTCTACCTTCCTTTCACAGTTTGGTGCGTTCATCTAATCAGAGCCGTCGGCAAGTAAAGCTCTACCTGTTACGTGCCCACGTTCATATTACACGTAAAACAGTGATGATATATAACAGCCCAACACTGGGTTGATAACAATTTAAAGCATTTCAGTCAGAGTGATACAATATTTGCTTCATGTGCCCTTTTTAGGTTATTTATCGCAATGTTTAGTGGAATATCGATAAAATCGTACGAAGAGCACCCAACATCAGGTTGGTTGCAAGTACAGTTGCCGTGCACTTGTGACATGAACTTGCAGTTCTTCGCGAGTAGGTAATCGAACGCATCGCACTGCGAAGGTTGTCTCGCGCCGGAAGAAGCTTAGCACATCTACTACAAGGCATGCAATACAACTGGTCCACGAATGCACACGCGTAATGTACAATGTTTCGATACGTTCTTTGAATAAATGATCCAGATGATCTTAGGCTGCCCTCGACGCAGCTTTATCACACTTGTGAGCGCGCGAGTGCACGCACATTTGCCGGCCGGCGATTACTACAGGCGCGTGTTATCAATACGTCGCGATCAAAACATCTGTAAGTGAATGTGCGTCCACACGATGACAGGAACATCGGTGGCGAAGACGCTACGCCGCCGGCGGCGGGCGCATCGAGCGGTTTTCGGCGTGCGGGCGCGCGCTCCGAGCGACGCCGTGCGCTTTTGGTGCACTCACCCGATTGTTCACTGTGTCCACTTCGGTCCTTTGTCTTTTATTGTGCGGTCCATCGCCGTTGAACGCCATTTTGTAACAAACAAGCACACTCGGGCTTCGAACTCGAACCTGCCGCTCGGACGGCACGCGCAGAACTGTCAATTTTTCCAGACGACGCGCTATCAGCCACGCTCGCTCGACACTCGGTACTGATGGCCTGCTCGGCGGATAGAGACGCGCCGGCAACGCGAGCGCACTCCGCACACTCTGACGGCGCACGAGAAGTTTACAGTTGCACTCTGACATCTATCGCCCAACAACCAAATTGACAAATGTCAACAAAAAAAATTCGCGATAATCAATTTGAAAAACTTGTTGATTTATAAGTCTGTAAACTTAGCAATTTAAAGTTAGTAAAACTTAATATTAGTAGATTTTGTTACAATTTTTGTGTGTTTTATATAAAACACTACTCTCGAAAATACATTTAAATATCTTTACAAATTAACATAATTAAAAATCAATAAATACTAATAGATTTCTTTTTTTTTTTACGTTTTTAATACAATTATTTTATTTTGTTTATGTTTGTTAAAAATAACTATAAAAAACATGCTCCTATTACATTTTAGGAATCTATTTTACTCTTAAAAAAATTTGAAAAATTCAAACATTATTTCAACAAATCCTAACCTCCAAATAGTTTACAATCTCTGAAAAGTTTGAAATACAAACTTATTTACAAATCATTGTCTTATCACACGGCATACCCATCATTTTTGTTATTACATAATTGACACGGTAAGAAAATGGATTCCAAAAGTATTGTTGTAGTTGGTAGTTGCATGGTTGATTTTGTCAGGTTTGTTTTGTTTCAACATTATATCATATTCTCAGTGCCAACCATAAATTAATTATATTACAGCTATGCACCTAGGTTACCAAAAGCTGGTGAAACAATCCATGGATCCAAATTTGTTACAAATTTTGGAGGCAAAGGAGCTAATCAATGTGTTGCTGCAGCTAAATTGGGAGGCAAAGTAACTCTCATTGCTCGAGTTGGATCAGACACTCATGGAGGAAGTTATATTAACAACTTAAAATCTTTTGGTATTGATGCTAGCAAAGTATTACAGACAGATGGAGAGTGCACTGGTATTGCACAAATTAATGTCTCTGAAGTAGGGGAGAACCAGATTGTTATTATAAGTGGAGCAAATTTGTGTCTAAGTTCAAAAGATGTGGAGAACTGCAAGGATGTTATTGAAAATGCAGGAATTGTGGTCTGTCAATTGGAAACTAAGATGGATGTTGCTATTACTGCTTTAAAGTTGGCAAAAGGGGTAAATTATGAAGTAATACAAGATTAATTCTGTTTTTAGAATTCCATTGGTTTTAGATTTCAATCCTGAATGGAGCACCTTCTTTCAAAAAGTTTCCTGAGGACCTGTTAACATTACCCAGCATTTTCTGTGTGAATGAGAGTGAAGCAGAAGATTTTGCTGGAGTGTCTATTAAAACTTTAGAGTAAGTAATCAGAACAATTGAAATTAAACATTTTAAATTGTAATATATGCAACTCAATAAACAGTTTATCAAAAACATTTACTTAGTGATGGAAAAGTTGCTCTGAGGAAACTTCTTGATTATGGATGCAAATCAGTCATGCTTACAATGGGTTCTGAAGGAGTCCTTTACGCCGAAAGAACATCTCCCACTGAAATTCTACACATATCCTGCCCCAAAGTAACTTGTGTAGATAGCACTGGAGCTGGTGATATGTTCCTCGGCGCTTTAGCCTTTTTCCTATCAAACTGGGGATCTCAAAATATGGCTAATTGCATTAATGCTGCTTGTGAACTTGCTTCTGATAGTGTCACCCGTCCTGGCACTCAAATCAGTTATCCACACTCGAGTGTGTTAAAAGAAATGAATATCACAATATGAAATTGTAAAACAATGTTTGTTGATATAAAATTATGAACACACCACGTTTTGTACAAAGAAAATCCGTTAGAAACAAGCATTCACATGTAAAATTACAAAAAATAAATACTTTATCACATACACCTAGAAACTAGACAATAAATTAAAAGTTATTACAAAAAATTGCCACATTATTTTTGAATGGGTATTAATTCTCGCATGTTACACTCTGCTAGATTACTGCAACGATTTGATTTCATTTGTGCCGAAATTGTGCATTTGATTAGTTTCTTCCAAACATGGCTAAAGTGATATGAAAAGGCGCAGAAGATGACGAGACCTTGGATTGCGTTGAAGACATCAACGACGAACCAGAAATTATTTTGCACTTCGAAGGAATAGGAAAGAACCTCCATTCCCCAGCAGAGTGTCATGATACCGTTAAGGTAAGCTCCCAAGCGAAACCTGACAATATAATGATCATAGATTTGAGTTAATCTTGTTAAAACAGAAGAACTGTGTTTGATTTTACTTACATATTTTTAAATTTTGCTTCTTGCAAACAAAATAATGCAGATGAATATTTGCGTTTTTTCTTTATCTCCCAATATGTTAATATTTGGATAATGCCACAGCATGTAATAATGAAAATAATGGGAACATAGTAGGAATAGACTTTTCTCTCTGCTATAAATGGAAACATTTCAGATAGTATGAAATACAGTGCAGGTAACTTACATCGAAACCAGCAGGCACTATCTCTTTGTAACTGACTAGATGTAGATAATGTCAACTCATTGGTAAAGACTGAAACAGCAGTTGCTACAACTGGAACCGCACCAAATAAAACATAGAAAAACATCCTGCTCTTTGAATGCTTCTTGTTGAAATGTCTGCAATTCAAAAACACACAATCAAGACTCATTTCCAGAGCTAGTTTTAGTCCGATTATTACCTCACACGGTAAAAACATTCAAAGATCAATGCAAACAAAGAAGTGAATGATGCTAGCAACAGAAACTGGTAGACATAGCCAACAATCTTGCAGGTATCTGATACAATTCCAATTTCTCTAGCTGTTGCTAATGTGATAAAATGAAGTGAATACAAAACTGAATAAACGACGGAAAGTACAACAATTGTTTTCACTGTTAGTCTTCTTTGTAATAACAATATTAATAGTATAACAGCCCAGAGTAATAATACAGCTGCCGAGAAATACATCACTGCAATAATATCAATCAGATTAAGATATGAATTTCATTTTGGTACACAAAGACATTATTATACTTACACCCAACATAGATTTTATTGCTCAACTCTGTGTTGATGTTTATTGATGCACACATGAAAATCCGCTCGTGTAAGCTGCCATCTTCATCTTGTATAAAGTCAAGGCAAGCAAATTGGGATAGTGATGAAAGAAGCCTCGCATTAACGAATAAGTAAACTTCGTCACTTTGATCCAAAATAAACCTATTAATAACATTTGTATCATTAAGTAAAAGTTGTTTTATAATGGCCGAGGTAATATTTGCTTACATATCATCACACTCTGTTTTGTGGTGAAATGGTTCATACACAAGATTGGTAATTGATTCATTATTATACTGATCATTATATGCATCATAAACAGGTATCCTTGATGACGGCTCTGTTTCCATTGAAGTACAACCTTCATCCCCAGCGTACATATTGACAGGACAACATTTCGGATACCTAAAAATAGTGTTATTATCCTGGAAAGTACAAATTGAAGCTTGTTAGTATAATCTAGAAAATGTGTTGCTTTTAACAATGAATTACAAATTAAATATTTATCCAACTATGTTAGAATTATCGCATCATATGACTACAGAATTTTTGCTTTACCAAGAGATTCAAATTGTACCTTAATCAACGGATTAGACACCATATCAGCAATCTGAAATCCAACCGAAGATGTCGACATGATTGCAACGGATGCCAATATAGAATCATCATCTTTAACAATTACCAGCGATGAAAATTGTGTGATGTCGCGATTATCATCGACAAGTCGTAGATAAATATTTTCGCTTTCATAGTCGCGTGATAGAACCGCTAGCTTCGGCGTCTCCTCATGTACATCCAGCAGATAAAAGTCCACTAGAGGCGAGCCGTCGTCGGGCATTGCTTTGAAATAGCGGTTTTTCTTTTGTACATTGTCGATGCCATTGTACGAGTACTCGAACAGCGAGACGAACACCGTACTCTTGTCAAGGACGAAAATGGGCCCGGATTTCGTTGTCCTCGTGTTGAAGGTGGCGTTGAGCCTCTGCTGTTCGGAGAGTGCGGCGGCTGTAGCCTAAAATTAGATTAATTTGACATTAGCTGCTTTTCTGGAGAGATTTATTTATGTAATGAGGTACGAGAAGGTGTTAACTTTGAAAGAGGAATGGACGTCAGTTGAGCTAGGATTTATTTGTGTGAACCGACTTTTATGTGATGAATTATTGCGTAAGATTTCACTGTGATATTTCCAAAGTCTGAGTAAGAGGCAGTAAATTTATTTAATTTAAAAGTGTTGGTTGTTTAAAACAAGAGTTCTTTTAGGTTTCAACGGTTTGTAAATCTTTCAATTCAATAAACTTTTTCTTGTGAATAGCTTTGCTCATGCAAGTAAGGAATATAAAAAATAAAATTGACCGATATATTATATATATATATATATATATATTATATTTATGTTCTTGACATGAAAAAATATTTACCGGATATCATTTCACTTAACATCGAAAAGTCAAAGAAAATACAGCAAAAAGGTCATACGTTTACCTTTATTTGTGCTAAATAAACTTTTATATGTAAAAAATTGAGACTTCCTTCATGAAATTAATTAACAAGCTTTAACAATTAAACCTGAAGAATTGTTTCTTAGCAATAATATTGTATTAGTATTAACTGTTTTAAAATTCTGTTTTGGGAAACGGGTATTTTGAGGATTATGTTATAGAGCTTAGGAGTTCCAAACAATCGTCAGATCACAACGTCAAATAACTTAATTAATGTAATAACTTAAAATACCCATTCTTCAATAATGTACTAATCAACAAATATGACCACAATGTCTATTAACATACTGAAGATCTTAAACCGAAAGCGTTATTATTTATAAAATAAAGTATCAAAGTCAAAGTATCAATATTATATTTACATTATTTATAACTCATCATGACTTATATCTAATTAACACATTTAATAAAATAGTAATAAATTTGATGCAATTTAAAACAATTAATTACTCACTAGTTTCGAATAATTATTATTTAAAGTCATTATATTAATTTCTATAATAAATTCAAAATATGTGTGTTAATAATAAGTTTAAATTACTCAATATAGTTAACATACAAGCATCAAGTTCAGAAGGAAATCCGAATGTCGCATATAGTAATATTGCGACATAAAAAATCCAAAGTAAAGCAAGATATTACTCGACTATTGAAAACACTTTATCAACAACTATATCTATGCCGGAAATTAGATCACCTGCATTCTACACATATTGCTCAATAACGCTTTCCTCTCATTTTATTCATTGAAAAACAATCAATTCAAGCGTTACTTCAGCTCATTATTATACCATCATTATTTCGTGCAAGTTGTGCAAATAGACTTCATTTTAATATGAATGAATTAGTAATACAAACATAATTTGTATCATTTTCCGATTGACGCTTTTTGCATAATGGTGTAATATGAAAAATAATAATCGCGCATGCACAATTATTTAATGTTGGACGTATGCCAATGAGTAGAAAAGATGCAGAATGCTTGTAATTGCACGTGAAATCGGCTAATAAAATTATCATACTAATGAATGTCTCAGAATTTGTAAATTCACACATTTCTAGATCAGGTTGACAATGCGCATTTTGTACGTGTTTAATTTTTTATCTTATATTAAATACATATTTGTTACTTTAAGTATGCTCATAGAATAATTTCTAACTTGTTTTTGTTGAACTATTTAAAAAATATTTGCATCTTAACGCACATGAAGTTATTGAAAAATAGAATGAATTTTAATATATTTTTCGGAAACTCAGTAAATTAGGTATAAGTATTAAGCATGTAGCCTAATTATTAATTAAACTTTTTTTAAAGTCATCTAATAAATAATACGGTAAGAACGGAGTGTTAAGTATGACCCGGTTGAGAAGGTGAGGATAGGGCACTTTAAAGGGCTGATCTTCCTAGTAAAAGATCTAAAACCCAATTGGGTACCGATAATCCGCAGGATTAGAAAAACCATAATAAATAAATATATAAATGATACAAGCGTGACTATTTTCCTTATTGTTAGGCAGAAGTTTTTTAATATAGCCTAAAAAAACGAGCACATAGAAGATTAGAATTATTAATTTTCCTAAACTAACAATAGACACTTTAAATACCCATACTTCTGTGAAATTATTATAAAACATTTGAGAAAAAAAATAATAAAACTGGGAAGAAGTGTCCATTTTTTATTGACTTTACTTTTAACTTTGAAGAAATAAATGTAAAAAATGAACAAAAATTGCTATCAATAATAACATCAGACATCAGATTCAAAATAATTTTATTCATGAAAACAGGATCTTTAAACTTTTTAATTATCCTGTTTTTTATTTGTATCATCAGATGAAGTAAAGTTCTCTCCGTTAGCAAGCAAATGCCAAAACCAATTAAACAAAATACTCAATTTCATTGTCATGTTATTTATCTAGTACAATCTCGTAACTTTAAAGCCTCATTAACTCCCTCATTAGTTCCCTGCATAATTACACCTTGCACGTTACACACTCACCATACAACAAGTTAAACTTACAGTAGCAACACACGCGATTAGCAGCACCAATTTCAACACGTTTATTCTCCTATAAATCATTGCAGTCTATGAAGTACACAGTCAGCACTTTCCAACTATATTAAATAATAATTAATTGCACAATCGCCTCACGTGTAATGCACTAGCGTTGGTGGCGAATTACGCGCACTGTACACGGTCTGAACAAAGTGCGTGTAAGGCATTTCGATGTACGCACTCGCGTTACTAAATATTCAATGATGCGTGTTACTCATTAGGCAAATAAAATTTGACTGGCGCAACGTTGGCGAATGTTCGGCGAATGTTCCGTATTAAAGGTATTTACCTCCAGGTTGCAACATCGTTTAACGCGCCGGATACCAACACTGGCGCGTCCGTCTCGGATTTCTCTAAACTTTTGTTATTGTGTACACCGCTGTGTATAATGAGAGCTGGTTGAAAATTACCACAATAAATCACGTGAGAGCGATCTGCTCATGGCGGAAATTCTGCTTTAGTTATGTGATGTTGTCATGGTTACTAGACCATGAGTTAGAAATCAATATGTAGCTCCTACCAGTACTTATAATCTAATTATATTGATAAAACTGTACTATAACACTTACTTTTTATTTCTTGGTTTTATTTCGTTTTCGGCATGTTGCCTTTTTCAGTATAGAATTTGTTTAAGATTTTCTCATGCCTATTGTTAGTGTTGTATCTATGTTATTACCTGCATGTAAATATTTAATTAAATAGTTAGCAAAAGGAAAAACAGCCGACCACTCTCCACTCAATAGTATCAAATCAGAAACTATATAAATCGGAAACATTCACAAATTATTCTCATACTGAAGACGGCAACATGCCGAAAATAATGAATCTTAAACACTTAGTAACCACACTCAACAATACTCTGAATAATAATATTATTATATTTTGTACTTATATCGTACATAGCCATCGTTTGTTTTTAAATTTTCTAGCAAAATTAGTAAATATGAAGAAGACAATGTATTTTCAACTAAAACATTAATCCTGCTTTTCTATTCTCTCAGTTAGTGAAGTTATTAAAATTCTAACAAACAGAAAATTGCGTTTGAAGGCAGCACTTTATTCTTAACGAGATTCATCAAGTTCAGTGCGTCCAGATGTTTTATTAGTGAATTCACAGTAAAGTCACAAAGAGAAGTGACCGTCATTTAACAGTTAAAGTCACAATTGTGGCTTGTGACCTTTTGCACCAAGATCCTCGAGATGATTCGGTTCAATGTCCTTCAAACATAGTTCCTGTCTGAAGCTTTGTGAAAGATATAATACAGGTAGTAAAATGAAGAATGACTTGACATTCTAAATCGCAAACATGCGTAAAGTAAATTTCCACTGATTCAATCATTACTACAAGTGAGTTGTGGGTTTACTTGCTATCGAGTGTATGGAGAATATTGGGCAATTTAGCCAGTCAATCAGGATCTGAATCACGGATGTAATACATATTTTAGTATAATGATTAATGACAGTGGGATAAAAAGTGAATTGGATTTCTAAGAAAACATGCAATTCTTTATAGTCAATCTAATACGCATACTTTGTATTCTTTGAGTATACAGTTTAGAATTTAACTTTACTCATTAGTCATTCGTAGAATTTATTTATATGCCAATAATACTTAGATTAATTCTTGACAACTATTTATACACTTCGACTAGAGTCGATTTTTTTAGAACTGTTGCAGCCGCAAAAATGAGTAAAGATTGAGTTTTAACTTTATGACAAAAAAAAATTCTATCTCTAAAACTAAATGCGTCAAGAAAATTTGAATACTAGTGTGGTATTAAGCAACTCATACTTAATCTAGTGTATATACTTTCATTTCATTCCAAATGTATATTTGTTTGGAATATGCGTCCAAATCAACGTCTGCACTTTTTCACAAATTCTCACTTTGAGAACTTATAACTTCGAAACTATTAAAGATAAACAAATCACGTTTTCACGCATTTTTTCGGTATTTATTTACAAATTGTTATTCAAAACAGTTAAATGCTCTAACAATAATTACAAAAGTTATGGAACAATATATCAAAATGCAACCAAAATTCGGCGAACACTAAAATCGAAATTAAAAAAAAAAAAAAAGATCGACAATTCGAAAATTTTGAAAAACCCAATTTTTTAGAAAATCATGATTGATCGAATGCCGTTAATGCCATCTCAATCAAAAATTTACTGTTTCACAGTGTAATTATTATTGTTTTTCCATACCTAAGAGACCAACTTATATGATAGTAAGTCGTAAATGTTGAAAATAAACTTGCAGCTTGTTGCCTTCTTCTGTATTATAATGTCATACAGTTGGAGGTGTTTAAATAATAATATCCGACACTAACCAATATAGACTCATTATTTGTGGAATTCTGATTAGACTTATCTTTATTGATAGAATGGCACATTTATTAAATCACTCTTCAATTAACCTAATGGATTTGTGATTATTTGTTCTTGTTAATTAAACAACGCAATAATTAAGTAATAACTTGATATTTTAAACTGGAATAATAAATTACCACTTCATTTAAGCTCTTTGTTTTTCTAATTCTAACTCACCTCATTATCTCCCACGCAAAATACCACAGTCAACAATGCAACAACAAGTCTACAAAACTCTCTCATCAATGTCGAGCGACGACTCATTGTACTCGTAGCTTTGATGTCCTGCCGACACATGTTGAACAGATACGTTTCAAAACGTTTATTTATTCCCACCGCGCGGGTTATGGTTCGCGTGCATACAATGAATGAAACGTTAATTGTCTTAAACCGAACGTCACAAATTTACTATTGCTGGTGCTGCACAATGGTTGTCTTGTTTGGATTATGTAGCGGGCATATTTATTGCTTCGTTCCGGCTCCTCACGATGGTCACGTTGTACTACAACTGATTTACTTTGCGTACCTGGAGACAACCATGTCGCAATATTAGATCGTTTGTTTATCAATTGCAAGCGTATTCAGATAAAGCAAAAATACCCTGCGTACGGAGAAAAGCACTACTAGCATGGTGTTTGTGCGATTAGGGTTTGAGAATTTGTGACTCATCACGATGGAATTGTTTAGGATATTAGTTGAGTTTATTTAGGTTGAAATCACGTCTTCGTGGGTTTTGTTTGGATTAAAGAGACTGGAGTTTTCTATGAATGGTTTTGAAGTTAGTAATGGAACATTTAGTAATAGATTAATACAATATTATAATAAATCACAGTTGTAAAATTTGTTTTTTGAAACTATTACAAAATTTTGCTAATTATCTTGGTTTATCACACTTATAGATAAAATCATAAATCATAATCTAATAAAGATGAATATTATCTAAAAAATCACTTGAATTTATTCGAGTGTTGAAGGTGGCTGTATGCAACTTTGTGTACATCAATATAGTATGCCTAGGTTTACATCAAATTTTGTTCTAAAACATTCTAAAGAACCCAAATTATTATTAATTAAATATTTATTAACATAAAATCTACATTAAATTAATAATTGTTTTTTTTTATTTTTAAAATAAAAAAAATATATATTAAATAAAACAGGATGAGGCAAATTAGGGGTTGTATAAAACAATAACCAACACGGCGGTCGTGGGCGCCGTGGCTTAGTTGGTTAAAGCGCCTGTCTAGTAAACAGGAGATCACGAGTTCGAATCTCGTCGGGGCCTGTCAGGGGCGGTACGCACCCACAACCTTTTTAAAATCTATTTTAATTGAAATACTATTATTGTTGCATCTTGTTATAATCATTATTGCATACTTGGAAAATATAAATCAATTCTCTAAAACAATGACAACTTTCACATTGTTTTCAACGTGTTAAACGTCAGAGTTGATTTCTTCTCCTCTATTTCACAAAACGTTCAAAAAACTTGTCATTTTCTTTCGCGAATTCTCAAAAATTGTAGTGATACTCTGCACAAGCAATGCAGCACGTAATGCATGTAGCAAGTAATGAACCAGTACGATTCGGAAAGCGATGCCGAACTGGTAAAGCGCTTCAAAGTAAATTTCGTAAAGGTGGCAGCCCACCAGGGTCGGCTGGCGTATTTCGTCATGTCCATGCATGCCATTCATCCGCACTTCCTCAACAGGTAAAACTGAAAAAAACCTCAATACCAAAGCAACATTCACATCCTCATTGTCATCATTACTCTACATCTTTTACCGACATCGTTAACAAGTTTAAATGCACTGAACCAACTTATAAAAACATAAAATATATAATTATCTGATTGCATTTAAGGATTATGACCTATTCAGCATCTCGACTCTTGTACTACAACATGGTGTACGGCATCGGAATACTGATCTACTCACGAGCCAATATGAAGCACATTCGCGTATTTAACCGCATCTCATTTAGGTTTGGTAATGACTGTGATTGATATCGAGCATAATTTATATTAACTGGTCTTTTATTCCTGGTTCACCTGCAGCGTATTAGGAAGTTTGATGTTCAACTTCAGCAGCATGGCGGTCTTCAATTGGATTCGCAATAATTATGCAGCTAGTACACCGCATGTAGCGACATTCATGAGTTTGTTTGCTGGCCGAATCTTCATGCTGCATTTGCTGGCTTATCTGTATCATGTTGATAGGAAAGGAGACAGTTCAATTCCAAGGAATTCTGCATTAGATACCATGTATTATCGTGATAGGCAAAACCAGGAGATTTAAGGTGCGAATAAAGTGACAAATTTTAAATTTTTTTTGGAATAATTGTCTGCGAATTAGCCCGTATAATGGGTTGTATATAGAATGCACAACACGTGCATCACTTTTCATTCTCATTTATATTAAAATAATATATATTAAACTTTAATTAGATCTTATTTCTACAACACTATAATTTTTCATCTGAAATGTACTAGACTAATAATGGCTAATTTATTTACCATCTCATTAAAGACATAATAATAACAAATTAAATTAATCTCTTTAACGACCGCATGATAACAGCAAGTCGTTAAACACTCGTCACTTCGTTGGCCGTTGGCTTAACATACAAGTAACTATTATTAATATTTATACTTTCACGAATTATCACAGTTCAGTTTATCACTATGACCGTTTCCCACTAGCAACCGCCATTCACATGCACATGCCAAATGCAATTGTTGCAAATTCTTAAAATTTCTATCCGCTGATTTGAATTAAACTTAACAATTAACAAGTTAAGTTATAGCAATGAGCGCAGCATTTCGATGAGTTGCTTCGGGTCGCTCCTAGTATAAGTTGGTGTGGTCGCCGCCGTCAAGTATAGATGCTGCAGTTGCCGTCTCCAAGGATCCATGAGCATGTCCGCTTTCGCCATCACCATGGCTATGTTCATGTCCAGCTGAAACATAATTGGATAATCAGTACAATGCCTCTCTTATGGCAAACTATATTGTCTTGGATTTATATTGTTCATATGAGTTCTTTAAATATGCTTTGTGATTGGGTTAATCTGCAATTAAAGCTACGCAAGTAAGCATGATAATAACAGGTCATGGAACTTTAACATTAATGAAAATACGAAGCGGAAATGTATAAAAGTATCATATCAGGTTTCTTTTCATGACAGAGGAAATAAATATAAAGTTGATATTTTCTGTTAATAATTTTGTTAATACAATTTTGCTTCAGGTAGAAAATTATTATTGGATTTTCGAGTTGGGTAATAGAAAAGGTGTGAAAATGGTAGGCAACTTGTATCACCATTTAGAATGAAGAATCTTAAAATTAAAACACGTGTACATTATGCGTAGGTCTAACATAAATTCATACGTTTTCATGATTAAGCTGTGCAATAAATTTCGGATGAATGCTCAAAATAGGACAAAAATAGAATATTCTTTTTAATGTGTAAAGTCAATTGGCTCATTAGAAGTAAATTTGCTTCTTGTTAAAAATACAACGCTCATATTAACTTTTTAATGTGCTAGTTATTGAAAATTACTTTTGCTTGTTACAAAATTTTTGCTTTGAACACATTCCGTTGCATTATGTTCGCAAATATGGAAAGGTAAAACTATTTTGACATGCATTACTAAACCAATTCATATTTACTCTATCCATTGCATTCATCGCTTACATTCCCAATCAACGAATTTCAAATCTCTTAGAAAGTAGGGCAGCATCAGTGGCTTAAATTGACGCAATTCGCTCGCGGTATAATAGAGAAGCAAGGTACGTTGACATCCCGTAGAAAGCAAAAGTTGTCTGCGAAGGCCACGCCGGGTCAATAACGTGCAACCATTTTGTTAAACAGATTTGTATGCAGACATTCCGCGATTCGTAAGAAACCGGTAGCAATGCGCCTGACTTGAAAGTTCCGCCAGATCGGATATTCAGATTCGGAAGACGGTAAAAATCAGTATGTTCTATTATCGATCCGTTTGCAAAAATACATATAAACTGTACATAAAATAAACATAAGACACTAGTGCCGCACGAAGTGCACTTTACTTTCGGACCCAGTCGTGAGTAACATCACGATTATCTGCACTTTCTTCATTTATTGCATTTGCCATAATTGATGTTTGTTTCGCCCGTATGCACAGGCAGCGATAAAATAATGTATGTTTATTGCTTTCACAACATGTTTTTGCACACTATTTTCAACTGAGTAATGTAGCGCTTCCTTATTAATTCTTAGAGACAATTTGTCTTAATACGTCTCGTGTTCAACTCGACTCAACTGCAAAACCCACATTATTAGAAAACGCAATCGCGTCGCTAACGTAATAATAACAACATGCGAATAAATACTAAACCAAGAGATGATTCCGGGTACTGTGTTCCAGTTACGAAAGAGTGCGGCAAGACTCACGACCTTTAATGAATGAAATAAGTTGGATGCGTCGACCAACTCAACCCATACATTTGACGCAAGCAATTCCCTTAACTTTTCATGTTATCCGTAACTCACTGATAATCTGCAAGCAAAACATGACGGCGAAGCCGAGAATAATTGCCAACAGCTGCCAGATTCCAGCGTGGCTGTTGCTCCTCTCTCTGGCGAGCACCTCGAAGAAGACGACATACAACAACGTCCCAGCGGCCATTCCCTGAAGAACCACCGAGGTGACGTCAATCTCAGACGTGCCAGTCTCACTCAAAGCGATGCCAGTTCCAATTCCTACGAGATCCAATTAGAAAGTTGATGTGGAAGTACCTTCACACTACTAACCTAATGGTGTGACAATGGCAAAAGTGCCGATATAGATGAGTATCAGTAACATCTTAGTTTTGGATGAAACCAGCTCCACTCCGACGCAAAAGGCGATGACCAATTTGTGCGTGGCAATAGCAGCAAACAAGTACCATACCTTTTGGACACTGTTTTCCAATCCAACAGCGAGCCCTTCGAAAACAGCGTGAAAACTCAACGCCAACACGGCTAGCAATCCACGGAAAGAGTTCTTAATGTTCTCATCAATGTGAGCATGGCTGTGCCCATTATGAGTGTGATGGTGGTATTGTGGGTCAATTTTTGCGGTTTCCGCTTTAGAATTGGACACTGATGAACCTTTAGCACTTTCTTCATCTTTGCTTAGTACTACCCGAGGGATGTGAACACTGTCCTTCTTTCTTACCGACAGAGTCCTGTGTAGTGCCTGATTATCAAGACGTCTATCCAATAACACATGAACCAATTCTTCAATCAAATAGACAAAGAAGAATCCACTGCAAAAGACAATCTCTGATAAAGAGATGCCATATCCAATTCTGGGTATCTTGTTAGCAGCCTCAAGGCGAGCAAAACTCTCTCGGACTTCCGGCTGAAGGTGCAAAAATGTAGTAAACAACAAAACACCTCCTCCAAAACAGAGAAACATTGAGATGAGGAGATTCTTGTCTTCGTTAGCTGACTTGATATTGATACGTTTAGCTAGTTTGGTGGGCAGCACACCAACCAGGAAGGACGATAGACCAAGGACGGTCATCGCCAGTATCTTGGCCACTAACAAATCACTACCTAACTGTATACCGCTTTCGTCGCTCATCCTGCCTGCTGATATTCAACTGTATCTAGAGAAGAACCGTAGTTGATAGTCGTCACCTGTATGACCAGCAACCATTCACTCAACACTATGCAGTTAATGCAGCTGGTAAAATGCACATCAACGGAGTGCACCGCTTTTGTTGGCTTTAGCTTTCCCACAACAGTCAAACACTTACACTCAATGCATGCGAAATATACGTAAAAATAAACTATTTTACTCGTCGCTGTTCCAAAGCATGGTAGCGCGTCAAATTACTCAATCCGTATTTGTGCCGGTGGATTCGTTATCAGATTGAAGCACCAAACACGTCCCGCCCGGCCTTGGTACGACTTAATCAACAATTGTTCGAAATCATGTATTGGAGATTGTTACTGCACCATAACGTCTTCAATGCGAATCTGGCAATGGCAGTTTAATTCAATCAAGACGAGAGAGATTCTTGGTCTTCGGTCTTGATCCGTAGAGATCGCAGAACAGACTGGTCGAAGGAAGGCTTGAAAACACCGTGAAAGCAGTTGGGCTATAGAGAGGCAGACGTTCGATGACTCCAACTTGAGCTCAGACTAGCTACACAACTTTTCGTATGTATATTAAGAGTAGCACACCGCAATAATACAATTCGATATCGTTCATTTGCACCTAACTAGTTACCAATCACCGCGATCACTTCACAATAGCCAAATGCCAATAGCTAGGGTCACCAATAATGTAACGCGTTCACACTTGACTAGATAGCAAGTGCCAACGGCATACCATGTGCGATGCGCGAGCCAACGTTTATCACCACCGACTTATTGTTGTCATTATCAATTACTTTCTGCTAGTGTATATGATGATTGCTTGTTCAATACAACACTAAGTGTTGACGCTGCAATCCAAGCGAATGCCATTTGCAATTTCTGTTTGCATTAGAAACTCTGCTTGGAATTCTCATCAGTCTGATTGCATTGTGTTGCGGTTTACAAGTGCCTGAATTGATTTAAAACAAAGAGCGATGATACCATACTCCCTATAAATACTGAATAATGCAAAGACAATCAAAAACCTTCACAGTGGTGTCGAGTGGAAGAGTTAAAAGTTCAACTGCGATTGTAACATGCAAACAATAAGTGAACTTATCAGACGTATCATCAAGCATGTCTTTAAGATATTTTTGCATAAAATATGCTAATAGTTGTAGTCGTAGCTTGTTGATATCAATATATTTAATTTCATTCAACATTGCTAACATAAAAACTGATGTTCCGGATTAAATCTACAAACATCATTCAAGCAATAAAATTGTTCTTTGGCGCGGGTACTTTACTGTTTTCAAAACATTTCAAAACAAGAAGTAAAACCAACTAAGACCAATTAATTCGCTCTTCCTTAATTACGATCAAATGTCAATGAATGCATGATAATGACTCAATGTAGACACAATGATTTCAATAAATTATTTAATTTAAACATTCCATTGCAAATTCCAATTGCACTTGCAACAATACAATAAAGTGAAAACAAAAGTTCATTGCTACATTGCTTCATTTGAGTGAATTTGTTACGTTTTCGCTTGTTAGTAGTCTCGTGCTTGATAATTACAGTTTGCTATCTTACCGTCTTGCAATTGTTACGTTCTGCACTGCTGAAAGAGTAATGGAACTAAAGAAGATATAACCACAGTATGTTATTGGCTTGGAATTAAATCAGTTAGATGTGCATGTCATTACATGCTTTAGTCACTATAATTTGGTATTCTAACAACGTGTGATTAATTTGTGCATAATGAATGGTACACCGCAAATTTATTAATCAGAGAATGGCGTAATAGCTTGCAGAAAATGAACTGGTATAAAATATTTATATATCAACATTTGATTTGTTGCATAAACTATTTGAAATTTGGGTATATCATTCAAATAACCTGAATTAATCAGAGAATACATTTTGCAATAAGTATAGTTTGCAATGATTATGTCTATGTGCAACAACGAGAACTAAATTAACCGCAATAACTAATAATGATATGCTTTTAACCGCATAATTTAAATAATTCCACTATTTCTATATATTTTGATTTAAGTTTTGTGCAAATTTTTCGTTCCTTCGTACTTTTTGAAGTAGAATTTCTTGTAGACAACTATTTCCTAATTGATTCTGAGGAAATGCATGAAACTATAATTTATTTATCTCTGTTAGTTTCCAGCTTAATAACGTTTGTTTTCATAAGAATGAACTCAACAGAGATTAAGTCATATACAAATTATAATTGCGCATTGACGGTGACAATTGCATTACTATTATTATTACTTACTATATCAGTCTATGCAATCTGTATTATTAATGTGTTTTTGCCGAATGTGTTTTTGGAGTAAAATAAAGAGAAATTTGCGAAAGTTATAAGAGCAGCGCAAAAACGACAAGGAAGAGAAAAAAATGGGAAATATACTTATGTCTGATTAAATCTGATGCTATTACAATCACAAAGAAAATAATTTGTTATCTTAAAGATGCATTTTGATTATTGGAATTAAAATATATGCACATGTTAGACATACTAAATCAATAGAGAAAGGAAGAAGCCAATTGGTCATCAACTTCTGATGACTACGATGACGTCAAATAGTTGAAGTCAAGTTGCCTCTTCACACAAAGTTCATTAACCTATATTAATTTCTCAATAAAGAAATAAATATTATATTCAACATTCTTCTGTACTTATGTACCGATTAAGTTGTTTTCTAAAACCACTCGGAATCTCAGTCCCCAAAAAAAACTCTAGAATTAACCCCTCAAGCATGATGTCTTCTTCATCAAGCAATTTTGATGTCTGTTCTAAACATGACAACCGCCTACTATAACATGAAAATCAGCAACATGACTATTTAGCAAACTTGTAATCTCTTGAAACTTAGTGTTCCACTTATTTCATTCTGAAATTTAAATTTATTTAAATTTCTACTTTCTAAATGACACAGAAACATATTTTGCTAACCACATAATCAATCGTCTCGTCATTAATTTTTATTTGTGTCTCCAAACCATTATTTGCAATGGTAATGAGGTTTTTTATATTTGGGTAAAGAACCACAAAGGACAAAGAATTGCTACACGTCGATTGTGCGGTTGGTTTGATGTGTTTCCGTAGTTTTTATGACTCGCAAAATGACACAAAAAGTACAAACGATTGTATTTTTAATGAGGAATATTCCCAACTATCGATTCCAATAAAAATGACTAATTTTTAGTTATGCACTGAACATATTCAATTTCAAAGCTTAATCAATCTAAATTGCAAGGTGTTTATTTAGATTATAGCTATAAACTGCAAATGATCATGATTATTTATAGGAAATAGGCTATAGGAAAGTACTTGCAGAACCTAATAATTTTCAATTTGCAAAAAGGAAAACTTGGAGGTGTTGAAATAATGATGTACTCTTCCAATGCAATCAATCAATTGAATAAATAATAAATATAGTTATTTCTAAACTGCAATTACGATAATCAAATGCACTGAGTCAATATGTTCTTTTGTTGTGTTTTATTGGATTCATTATGTTTAATTCTTCTCTGTCTGAATCATATAGCAATATAATTATTTATTTTAAGAAATACTGTTACGCCACTCAATAGCTAAATAATTTAAATTTGTTATTTTAACAAAGAAAATCTGAATATTCAAAATAAACATCTAGATATAACCTATTTTTTATGATAATTAAATGCATAAACTTTTTTAAAATTCAGTTTTCATCCTATATAACCAAAACAATTCATTTTAAAAATATATTTAAAATAAGTTATTTCTTAATAATGAAATTTAATTGGTAGAAACCTCGCTTGCTTGCTTGAACTATTTTCAAATTTTCCTAAAAATACCAGATAAGGGAGACAATAGTACTGTCTGCATGAAATATGATAAATTTAATGACCTGTTGATAAATTAAAAAATGGTTAACAGATGCTAATTACGGTTAAATTACTATGGAAATTCATAATTATTCCATTTATGTTCCAAACTTATCTTAAACCTACTAAAAAATGTTAATTTATGGAACTTCATTAAATAAACACGAAATGAATTCAAGGAAATCTATAAATAAAAGTGAAATGATTTGACTATCAAATTGTATCCCAGACAAAAAATTTCAACATTTAATGCATTCTATATCTTGATATATTATAGAATTGTTGCCATAAAAAATAAATAATAATGATCAATAAAGCTACATATAAAAAGTAGTAAAATATAGGAAAAATCTCTAAATATATAAATCACAATAAATCTGTTCACGTAATAATACATCTCACTTAATCCATTCATAACTTCTACATAATTGCACAGATTTATAAATATACCAAAGACCTTTGTTCCAAGGACACATTACAATGATGGATAAATCGCAATATTATTCTGCTGCAAATCTGAATTGTAGATCTCAGCTTTTATTCTTAGCGAGCGCCTGCATCAATTTAGACAGAATTATCATGGTCGTAGCATATGTGCAGAAGAAAATATCTCACTAGTAGAAGAAATAAATGTATGCCAAGATCATGGTCGCAATTACGTCTAAGTAACTGGACTTCTAGCCTTTAACTAAAGTAGACTTGTCATTCTCAGCTGCACTTTCAAACTCGATAGCAAGTCAGACTTGCTGGTTTATTAGTACTTTATCACTCTAATTTACATCTATCATCCGTTTATTTTATCTAGATAGTAATTTGCTGCCCTAGCGAGGTGCATATTCGAAGAACACGGGTTCAAATCCTGTTGGGGAGTGGATCCAACATAATATATGTTGATGCGGCGTAATGGAATGGAGGTCAAGAACGGTGTCGGTTGCAGTACGCATCAAAATAATAGTAATAATTTGCTTACTCAATAAGTTTAGTAAAATCTATAATTTCAAATCGTGTTAGGTAGCGCAGCCGTCTGAATTGACAAATGCTGAGGCAGATATGTTTATTCTAGGGTGTCTGTTTGATTTGTGTGAGCGCAGAGCAAAAAAGAGTTTTCTAATTTCCACGTTCAACGTGCTCAAAACTACTTAATTAAAATGGGTCAAACCCTTTCGTCTTCTAATCATGTAAATACCTAAATAATTATTGTTCCTTTTTGACTGAAGAACTTTATGTTTTGTTAATTACTCTGTGTAAAGCGAACGTGATGTCCATTGCAATTATTTAAACAATGACTTTGAATCCCTCTCATTGTTGTATGAAGAACAACTTGAACTTAGGCCTACGGAATCGGGCATTAATATCTCATCAATATCTTGGAAAATAATTATTGCTTAATAAAGTCAAAGCAAGAATCAAAGTAATTTTCAAGTTTTCATTTAAATAAACAATGAGTAATTTATTCCACGTGAAAGCATGTCAAATTGATTCACGCTTACCTCGTGAGCTATACATAAATGTCGATTTCTTTTTGTAATCATTCCCGTTGCAATGCGTTTCCGCCTGATTAACGAGCGGAAGAAAAGTCACGAATCGAATTTCATAGATGATTTACACCATCGTTGAAAAGTACATTTCGTCTGCTGACAGCAAAAAACCGCGCAATTTATTTAATTGTTTTGTTTGCCCAGCACAATGCAATGCACAACCTTGCTGATGGAAATCAGCTGCAATTGGCTGTGAAATCAATTTCTACGTAAATACGCAAATCAATTTTCATGCAAACTATGTGCAAGAACAGTCGTTAAAATCATCGGGTAATTACCAGCAATAGATTTAATTGTCTAGCAATTTGCATTGGAAATTTACAACAAATGTAATTTATCTACGGTTTTCAGTTGGGCAAGCAAGACAGAATGAAGAAAACAATCTTTAATTTGCCTAGGACGTAATTAAATTGAGACTAGTTTTAGCTAATTAATTTGAATCTGGTTGAATCATGAGATACGCATCGCAGATAAGTAGTAAACATTAGACAGTGTTCAGAGCAAGCAATGACACGTGCGCTTGAAATTAAAATGCTGTGCGAATAACGTCTTACACGTGCAATTATATTTGTTTATATGTATTTAAGTATTTGAATAAAGAATTGGTAATGTTTATTTAATTTTAAAGTTAATGTTGTATTTTGAAAAGAATTAACCGATGTGAAAGCTGCTAATGTAGGCAACCCAGCGTTTCTGTTAGGCCTTATACCTACTTAAAACTTAACTGAAATTGTCGATTAAATTAGAACCATGATTATGAAAATAACTTTGCACAATAGAAAAGCTATATTTGTTTTTAAAGTTCACTTTTTAGTTATTTCGAAACTTCACAATAGTATGAAATACTAATATATTATATTTCTTGATTGCTTTCTTTGACAAAAAATAAATAATGTTGAAATTAAATGAATTATTTGTAAATATTAACTATGTCAGATTGAATCATTTAGTCAAATTATTAAATGTTACAATAGCATTGCACCAATTTATTATTATTATTATTATTATTATTATTACTCACTAAATAAGTATCACCAATATGCAACATTTGCACGCGTGGTTTACTAATCAGGTCACTATGTTGCCATTCCTAGACAACTCAAAATGGCCGAGCACAAATTGGAAGTGTTGGAACGCCGGACATAAACCATCATCGTGATACTTGTAAGACACATTTGTAATAATATTCCACGCAACAACATAACTTTCAACGTCTTCCTTCACTAAATTCACATCCTTAAAACTGTGTGGTATTCAATTCTTACAGACATTAAAAATTCGTGCACGTTCTGCGGCGACATCCACATACCGACCAGACTCATGCGTCCACTCTCCACAATAAAACAAAATGAATTAACACACATTATTTTGGGTCTTTGACCGAACTCTCCACAAACGTACCTACCAACCTGTTATGCATACATAGATGAATTGCTTTTTCGCATAAATGAAAAGTGATGATGATGAAGTGATGAAGTTTACTCAACTGAGTGATTCCACTTAAAACGTCAAAGGTTACTTAACACGCACACACAGTCACATTCAATTGCTTTGTGAACATTTTTTTGCTTGTTGGAAGGTAAAACATTGTGGGATTTTCCATAAGTTTATTGTTTTACAATTCAAGTGTCAACTCGAAAATTGTACACGACATTTTATATAGAGGATTTCTTTTTATTGGCAAATTGATGTTATTGCTAATAAGATGAGCAATAAAATATGACAAGATGCAATCACAGACAACTACAAAATTATGCAGATGGTATCTCCATTCCGTATCCATATTATTGTTCATATTTTAAGTAGAAGTTGTCGCATCAAATTTCAGGTATTGACACATGCTACGTGCGGCAGATGCACTCTCAAGTCAAGGATAAACGAGTCTTGTGATAAACAATTGGTTCAAACCTACTGAGTGTCATTTGTCTTCATTTACGAAAATTAGCGTAACGTTTTACCTGGTAAAACTGGTAAACCTGGTGTGTGCTTCAAATGGAAACGTGACTTATAAATGCAAAAAATAGCAAATATTTTCCTGATAATTATAGACATTTGCATGAAATTAACAAGCTGTCTGTAATTTACGTAAATAAATTTCAGTGTACTGAAAATAGCATCAAACCATTAACATGTTATTAACAACATTAACAACTTTTTGGTTCTGCAAATCATCATAAAAAGACAGAAAGCATCAAATTATAGTCTATAAACTTCTCTTTACCATTTAAAACTTTTAATTTATAATTACCCACCACTGCAAAATGTTTCTCCCTCATGCAATCAAAATGATAAAACACCATTTGCGCCTGCGTACAACTGCCTTGAATACTAAGATCTATTCTGTTTATTCTCAATAAATATTTAAAAAAACGTAACACTGGCAGGACAAGGAACTCTTTAAAAGTCAAAACGCACAATAAGGAAGTCTATCAAAGTGTTCACAATCCTAGATCTTTCAATTGTAGCCGCAAACCAGCTAGAATTTAGATTCATGCCAAACATATTGAATCACTACACGCACGCCGTGTTTATTTATGTGCATTAACCATTACCGCAATGTCTGTGGCAGGTTATTAATTAAATGAGATGCAAACCTGATTTACTAGCAATTAAAAACAACACACCAAACTTCAGGCCATCTGATCATCATGAAGTAACAAACTAAAAACTACTTACCCAAAATGGTAACCACCAACATCATAGTAAATCCAAGCAGAATCGCCAGGAACTGTTTAAGTCCACCTCTGCGTTCGCTCTGGAGAATCTCAAAGAACACCACATACAGCAACGTGCCCGACGCAAGTCCTTGTAGTATCACAGATGCAATTGTGGTTGAAATATTCTGGGCATCACTAATCCCAATACCAATGCCAATCCCCAAAGGACTGACCACAGCAAAGGTAAACACGTAGACCACAATAAGTAGAGCACGCGTCTTCGTTGAGACTAATTCCACACCAATGCAGAAAGCAATTACTAATTTATGGGCGCTTACCGCACCAAACATGTACCAGACATTGGCAGCAGATGACTCCAGTCCCACAGCTAGACCTTCAAACAGTTCGTGGATCGACAGTGCCAAAACCACAAGCAAGCCTCTAATACTCTTCACAATAGAGTCTTCAGCATCAATTATCAAATGACTGTGACCAGCATGTTGCTCATGATTGTGATGGTCATGATGGTGATGATGATGATGGTGGTGATGATGTCCATCATTTTGGGCTGCAGAATTACCATTGCTATTGTTATGGTTATGTTCGCTGTTGATTGTTGTTGTACTGCTTTGGAAACTCAATGGATGCACTTTACTCTCTTCCATGTTCTTGACTAATTCTGTAGTAGAAACTGTATAATCCCCTCGACGAATCGATAAGCTTCTTCGAATTGCACCCATTGTGACTGATTTCTGTCTCTGGTGAAGGTAATAGTGGACTAGTTCTTCTACAAAGAACATGGTAAAAAATCCGAGGCACATGAGGAACTCGGCAAAGTGTACTTTCATATCTCCAATGTGTCCTTCAGCTTGAAGCTCTTCTACATGTTCGCTGACTTCAGGAAGGAGATGAAGGAAGGTAGTGCATAGAAGAACACCTCCACCAAAGCAGAGAAGAAGTTGTACGGTAGGGGTTCCTTTCGGGTTGGACTCCCAATTGAACCACTTGGAAAGTTTTATCGGTAGACAGCCAAGGATGAATGAGGTTAGGAAAAGAATGCCCATGGCGACTGCTTTTGCCAAGACTGATGATGTGTTGTCTTCGTCATCGTGGTGGTGCTCGTGGTCATCACCACCAACGTGCATGGCGTGGTCGTGGACTGCGTCTCGAAGAATTCGGTTGATGATTTCAGACATTTTGGGGTGGTAACTAACTGTCAAGTACAAAGAAAACTTGCAATTAATGACAGTTATTTGAGTGATATTTCCATAGCAATGATTTAAACAATATTTTCGAAAAGATTTGAGAATTTGTATTGTAATTAAGTAAGTTCACGAAATTGACTTTAGCTCATCTAACTTTCAAATAATTAAGAGTAGTTTATTGTCTAATATTGTAATTTAGTAAATTACAACTTGTGTATACTATTAAGACAAGTTGTAACAGTGAATAATTCTAATTAAAATATATCTTTTTTCAATGTATGAGAACGCTTTAATTGCAAGTTTGATTAATGACTCATCTTATTATTATCATCTATTTATAAAGTTGCTAAGTTAACCACTGATTACGTAGATGTAGATAAAAATGTATGGAAAAAAAACAATATGTAAATAACAAAATATTTAATAGGAATTGCAAAGTTTATATTCCCCCGTTTTCTACCTCAGCAGAATTTTTCTTATGCATGCAAGTTTTTTTTTAAGTTTTCTTCATGTGCTTAAACCACAGGATTTGATTAAAAAAAGCACGTGAAGGTTCTGTGCTGTGTTTTAAGTTGGAAATTATTGAGATTTACTTATTTCATTGTAAAATATTAAACAAACTACAAAACAAAAATGGAAATTACAACACATCACTATTTTAATTCATTATAATTCAGATATAATTGTTTTCTTTGAAAATGTTCTCTTGGTGACGAAAATATATAATATACGTGTTGAATTAATGAAAAATATAAATTGGAAAATATTAATGATGATTTTCCAATAATATTCAAAAATCAATTAGGCGGTAAGAGAAAAGTTGTTTGCGGTTTGGTATTTTGTTCATGCAAAACATTACCATTGTGGTTAATTTCAAAGAATCGACTTATCTCTACATCTGCCGTTTCCGTAGGTGTTTAATTCAATACAACTGTGATATCATCAACTAATATAACTTCTTTATTGCAGTAAAAACCAATTACTTTATTTCCATGAATATTATAATCCATATTGCATTATGCAAAATGGATATTATCATCTCAAGTAAGTTTGCAAAATGAATGAAATTATAGTCATCATAAATGACATACTCTTAATCAGATGATAAATTGATGTGTGTATTCCAGTCGCAAAAGAAGAACTGTTTATTGCACGGCTTGCACCACTTGTTATGATATGTGAAATCACAATAACTCTGCGTGCCCAATCTGTTATTGGCTATTTATTAACACCTGCTTGTATAAATACTAATGCATGTTCAATACCAATTCGCGAATTGTATTGCAACTGAATGAAAAGTAACCCACAACAAATAAAACTAAATGTTGCTTAACATGTACATTTCGAAAATTTTAATCACATCTAGGAACTTATTCGGTTACAATTACAAAATGATTGTAATGATTCTATTTGATATCGACCAGCAGTAAGCAGTAAATAGCATTGTGTTGTAACTTTCTTTACTTTCTCAGTGAAGAGTTCTATTTGAACTCTTTTCTCATAGGTAAATATGTCTTCTACCAACATTAATCTGGTATGCGATGAGTAATTTTCAAATGAATAGTTCTATTACGTTGATAAAATTTTACTAAAACAATTACTTATTATTATTTTATGTAAAATGTTTGGTATATTGCCTTCTTCAGTATTCTTCTTCAGGCCACTTGCAAAAAACGTTATACAAACTAATAAAAAGTAATTGTTATATACATTTATCAACACAATGAATATTAAACACTTCATGACCACACTCAACAATACTCAGAATAGTTTTATTTTCATAAATTTGCATTCTTTTCTACCAGATTTCAATATTTAATTAAACAATGCTCTCGGTTAACACAATATTAGTAATATTCATGATTGTTTAAATATTGTCGTAATATACAATTGTAATACTGTGTACGTGTACACAATACGCAGTAATCCATTCTACATTACCTGACAAATGCATGTCTCATGTCTCACGAAGTCGTCAATCTTGAAATTATTGACCTAGTAATATATTTCCATCGATAGCTTTCAACTGAATTATTATTACTATTAGCGTAATCGTGAGAACTCACACATAATTAATTTTATTAAATCGTCTCGATTGCATTAGAAATAAATTAAAATATTCCCTTAACCACGTTAATATTTCTAACAATTTTTGAAGCCAGATTATGTTTCTAAATTTTTACACTTTCTCTAATCATATCTCAATGACAATCAAAATACCATTTAACATCCGCTCTCTAAATCAAGCTCCATTTTACGTCAAAACCAGTTTTGTCTCATTAATTACGTATAAAAAACAATCAGCAACAATTCGAAGAAATATCAAACGCACTTTAACCTATTTATGCTATTAAAATTTAATTGCATATCTTACGAAAATCAATCACATCGAACAACAACTGAAACAAATTTTTGCACTTTCAATTAAATTTCATCGATGAATATCCACTACAATGCGAGATTGTCTATTTTAGGCAGATATTAATCAATTACTAATTATATCACCAAACAATGTAACCTTGTTGGAGATATCAAATTTATCAGCTACCAATTAGTAACACGTTCAATGTTGAAATAAAAGTCCACTAATGTGAAAAAATTAAATAGTCAATAGACATTATACTCACAAGGTGTTGAGTTGTGTGCAGAAAAGTTAACTGTCGCTTGGATTCGCGTTGAAGGTTAAAACTTTTAAATTCTGCAACGTTAGACTAGTTTAGTTTTTAACTCCAATTGAATTAAGAGAAATTCTTCCTCTTTTAGCCAGTTGCAGATGTATTTCACGGTGCACTTGGTTGATACGAATGCATCAATTTCAACCAACCGCGTACTTTTATATTTTATAGTGCGAACAATAATTTACTTCTCCGGCGCGAGCGTCGGTGGCGCACAGAGAACATCGCGACGCGCACACCTGTATACCTGGTGGCCGATGGTGGGGCGGTTCGAGACAGGTAAGCTCCCCATCACCATCCGCTCACGGAGAACCCAGGCGCACGGCACGGAAAAATATGCAGAGACATGTGCATCATTTTCTTATGCACATATATTGCTTGTACTTCACATGGTTGCAATTGTTGAGTGCTTGTACCATACTTTTGTTGTGTTTATTTAATTGAGATTAGTTTGTACACTGAACAAATATAGATACATTGTGTATTTAGCAAACACTTCGGAGTGTTATTGCCATAGAGACTAGGAGTGTGCCACTGAAAACTATTTATTGTCTGGTTTAATGGGGATATGTGTGGTCAATGTTATTAACACCAACATAGTTATGATTGGCACTTGTTGTTATTAACAGAAGATTGTAAAACAATATAGTGAAAGAGTAGCAAACAATCAACATGTCTGTAAATTGTTTATACTTTATGTCAAGGATGCTTTCGTAAAGAAAAGATTTCTCTTTTGTGATTTATGTGAATATTTGCTTTGTAACATGATTATTTCTTATCGTAGAAATTGAATATTGCCGTGATTATTATCAAATAGAAGTTTAATTAATATAAGAAGAGAAAATCGATTTATCTCATCTAGTTAAGAAGTAATTAGCTTTGAAAACATCGAAAACCGGTTTCTAATTTATCGACATCATTCTGGATTTATAAATTTTTCTCTATAACAAAAACTTGTTAAAAATTGTTTTATTTTATTTTGTATGAGAGTAATTAATGAATAACTCTTCTCATCGTAAATTCATAGCATCTGAGTGGAAAAGTAGAAATCATTCCAGTGCAAAATTTATAACAATTCCAGAACTATAACACACACCAATCACATTAACTATCACTGATTTAGTTGGCAGATAACAATAATTATGTTATTTATGATATTGACATTTTTAATGTGCGCTACGTGCACGTGAATTGATAATTTTACGATAGCTGGTTTATAGCTTAAAGTTTGGAAAACTCTTTAGTAAATCCCATGTTTTTACAAAGGTAGTTTAAGTCATTTCATAAAATGGATACTAATGATAATGACAAACACATCTTCATGGCGCAGTTTATGGAATTACATAATATAACTACATCAGAGTACTGTTGAGTGTGGTGTAGTTTTTTAACATAATAACTAATTTCAAAGTGATATATATGTAAGGTCAAGTTGTCGAAATATTTAATTATGCACATAATTAACTTATGTATTGCATATTATAATATACAATATTTTGTTTTAAAATATGGATATTATTGTGATTTAGAGGAATTTGAAAAGCCATTTAGAGATTTTATAGGTTTCATCTAATTGTAATTAGGTTAATAAGCACAGTCTTACAATACAATGCAATTATATTTAAAATTAAATATATACAATATTCAATTAAATAATTAAATATTTAATTATAAATAAAAGTATTTTGTATGTATAAACTATGTTCACTTCATATATATTTTGTAAAATTTTGTTTTTATGTATAGGCAACTTTTTTTACACAATGACTACATTATTTTAAAATTTTATTCAAATTTTATTTGAAAATTTAACGAAAACGCAAAATACCTTAAAACATTATTAATGAATAATGGTATATTATTATAAACAAGTTTAATTATTACTTTTAGTTGGATATACTTTTATAATTCAAAATAATTGCATATTTCTCTTCTCAACAATTCTTCATAGTTGTGATTCAATTATCAATAAACGTTCGCCAATTGCCCATATTCACAGTTAGTTTTTCGCAAAACATTCAATTAAATTTTCTTCCAAAAATCTATTTAACTAATGAAGAAAATAAAAACTGAGCCAGCTTTTATCAACTTCGTTAAGCATGTAATTTCAAACAGATCCATTTAATCACCAACCATAATCCATATAAATGTTCTGGTTAATGATGGCGTTAGTCAGTGTTGTGACCATAGCCAACCGGATGGTAATAAAGCGAATGAATGCAGACTAAGAAACTTGTTGTATAAGTTTAATGCCAATCTGCCGACGATAAATGCAACACATTAATTCAAAAAAAAAATAAATAAATAAAAACTGTAGCCATTTAAGAACAAGACGAATATTTGCAGTATAAAAAAGTTGAATGAAATCTGCAATTTTAAGAAGAATGTTGAACTCTTTACAATCCTGAAATGTGTGAAATATGAAGGCACTATTAATACACGTTCACTTAATCAAATATTTACCTTGATGGTAAACGATCTACTGCATGATTCATATCTTGCAACAATGTAAGACAAAATGAAAATAGTAAGAAAGTTCAATTAGCAATCAATACAAAAATATCAATTTCAATGACAATTTTAGTGGTGCAGTGTGCAAACTTTAGCTTGCTGATATATAAAAGTCGAGACCCCATCAAAGATTCAGTTTGAATTACATACTTGTGTGGTTGACTTCAAAACAATGCCAATCAAATTTCAATTATTAGATATCTCTTAACATAAATTAGTGAAGTGAGTGAACTATAATGATCTGCTCATAAATGTGTGCTCACCTGGAGTAATAAATAAAAATGTGATTTGTTATCGTCAACATAAATACTAAATAGTGCACAAGTATTTACATAAAATTAGTGTGAATTTCTTACCTGCTATCGTTGTAATATTTTCCATCGATTTTCTAGCAAGCACGCACTTCAACTTCAAGATACAAATCAATTATTTGAAGTATTCTAAACAATTCGTCAAGTAATTTTTACATGCAAGTTATGATAAGATAGCGCGCAAGAATTAATCTTAATTAAGTACTTTTTATATTTGCTTTAGGTAATGAACTTTTGCGACTGAAAGATTTTGCAATGTTTAGTAACGTGAGTGATGATACTCTGAAGTAACTAGGCTGATTGTGCTTAGAAACAAAGTTATAATCTAATGATGACATATTGCAAATTGTTGCAATATCTCGATAAGACCTTGAATTAGGTATCTCTCGATTACTGAGTCTAATAGTTGTTGCGCAATGGCGTCAAACATTTAATATCTATGGAAATGTAATGAGAATTTGAGACAAATGCGCAATAAACTATAGATGTTGCTGTTGCTTCTGGTAATAATTTATATCGATATGATATTTGCAATTTTCATTTGGTAGTAAACTAGATTAATATGGGCACGTGTAGACATTGTATAAACTATTATTTATTGCAAGATATCTACCTTTTTTCGTTAAATGAATTTCTTATCTTCATATTAGAATAAGATAAACGTCTTAGATTACAGTCTAGAGAAAAGTGAATCTAGCGTTAGAAAATTAGTTTCAATTGCAAACTTATTAAAGTGGAGAGATTTTCTAGAATCTTCCTCTTCTTTCTCAAACTTCTTGATAGAACATAATCCTGTTAATTACAGGATTAATTATCCTGGTTTTCTTTTGAGGTTGAATCATCCAATTCAGAAACTTTCTTAACATTTTGACGTAAGTTAAGCTCTTTCCAATTCAACCTACTCCAAACTAGAGTACTTTGAACTTCCTCGGGAGCTCACAAAGGTTTAGTTCTGGTTCAGCGCTTTCTTCCAAGTAGTGTTAAACCTCGGCACCCTACAATTCCTGCCATTTCATCTTTGCCTGTCGGTTCAACACGAGCACAAGGAGACGTCGACGGAAGCCTTTCTTTATCTTCACAACCCTCGCAAAGAATATATGAATGCTAGGTACTGCATTTAATAGCTAAAGAGTTACTCTATTCATCAATTTCAGTTAATTCTTTGTTGGAATAATCGGTAATAAGTCAAAATTAATATCTATGTTGACCAATTTTTGATATTTAGGAAACCGTCTAGGTTAGATTTGCTCTAACAAGAAAACTATTAAAACTAGATAAATGCAAAGTACTTGATTTTATAGCTAATAAATTCTATAAATTAGTGATAAGTTAATTAGTCAGAGTGAATTAAATTTGTGTCAAAATGTTGATTGTTAGGATAATGTTTTCTAAACAAATAACCGAAAGCAACAACATTTATTGACAGTTTTTTAATGTAATATTCTAAACAACCACACTTTAATATTCATCATGTATAATTATCCAAACAGTACAGTAGTTACTCTCGACTATGGCGACGACACAACATGCTCAGTAAACCTTCACGGATGCACAATAACATCATGGCGTTTGGAAAACTGGGAACAAATTTACATCAGCCGACATGCAAAGTTTAACCACCGAAAAGAAATCATGGGTGGAATTTCGTTCGATTTTCCCAAATACGGCGGATGGAAATTTGGACCACCCAATGGCTTTGCTTGCATCTCCAAATGGAATCTTCTCGAAGCTCCCCACAAACTTAAGAACAGTAGAAAAGTAATGGCTGTCTTCCAACTCGTAGATAATGCTCACACTAGATCATTCTGGAATTTTCACTTTGAAATGATAAACACATTAATCCTCTCTGAAAGAGCACTGGAAATCAATACGACCATCACCAACACTAGTCCCATAATGCCAATTCTGTTTAATGTTATGGTTCCAATGTTTATTCAAGTGCCAGATATTGAAGAATTGCAAATTATTGGAATGCGGAATGTGCAATATTATGACGAGACCTCGGAGCTGTCTAAAGATTTACGGACGGATCGTAAAAAGACAATTCAAATTAGTGATTGGACGTATAGAATATACAAGGAAGCACCTCACATTGTTGAACTTCGTCATGTCACTTGTGATAAGAATTTGCAGATTGAGAATTCAGGATTGGATGATTTTATTGTGTGGAATCCATGGACAGATCAAGGGGAATATGTAGAAGATTTTCGTCCAGAACAGTACAAAGAGATGGTGTGCGTTGGAATGGGATGTGTTAATAAGGATATTCGGTTGGAACCAAATGAAACTTATTCGTTTTCTATTAAATTAGGTTGTGATAGCGGTGAAGAACTTGAAGAAGTTTATTAATTATGTTCTTTAGCGTGTTTAGCTATTCAAAATTTCTATAAACAGTGACCAAACAAAAAAAATTATTTATTTTTAATCAAACTTGAATCAATAGTTAAAACATTTCTTCTACGCATCTAGATCATTTACAAAGAGCACCTCGCCTTTTGCAAAGTCCGCTTCTCCAATCGTCTGTACTTTATCTTTCGATGAAGTTCTACGACAATGCAGCTCTCGTTTCGGGAAATTCCTCGTTATATCAAATGTATCTGGTGCAGATGGATGACAAAACACAAAATAAAAAATGGCCTCTAATGAATGACTTTTAAGAAATCTTCTCTCTAATCGTATCCCACACGGCAATTTAATAATAACTTGCACTGCATCCGGATTAGTTTTATCAGGTTCGGTAGGCACTTTCGTCACTGAATCAATTTTCTCTTGTGCAATATTCATCTTTCTTTCATTTTCCATCCGACGTTCCTCTTCTTCACAAATGATTTTTTCTTCAACTCTACGGCGTTCTTCATCCCGTCTTCTGTCATTCTCCTGATCCGCTCGCAAGGACTCATTGTAGGCTTCATCCTGTTGAGCTCGTAAAGACCGAATAAGACTCTGATGCATCCGATTAAGACGAGCAGTCACCAAACAATCTTCAAAGTCGCGCACTAACATCCTCAGACGTTGATGGAACATATCTGGGGGGCAAAAACCTTCCATGCGGCAAACAATGGTCATGCGTTCTTCCTTTAAGACTACCACGCTAAAGTAAGGATAGTATTTGCTATTATACAACTTGGAGACTTTGGTTCCCTCGACTGATTTGATTGAACATCCCCAAAAAATAAAATGCTCGCTGATGAAGTCAATTACAGCTTGATTGGCGAGTGTCGTGAAGCAAAAACGCCGCGTGTCAACAGCATCTTCATTGTGGAGATAAACCAGAAGAAACTTCAATTCTTGCTTAGCATCATTGAGCACCTGTGAGTGAGTGCCTTGGTAAAAAACCGGATGGTCTATGGCGTATTCTTCGTTATATTGATATATAAAACTTAATACATCCTCTAATGGATTTGTTCTTACTAAAATCAAACCGAATTAGAATTTCAGATATTTTCTAATGGAAACATACATGTTTCATTGGGTGCACCAAATAATCTACAAAAGAGCATCAACATAGAAATAAAACTACTACAGCATGAAACAAGGAACATTATCACACGATAAATGAGTCCTTTAATACCACTAGCTGATCCATCTGAAGGAGGAGAATAGAATACTCGCTGAATTTTATCGTCATGAACTATTGCCGGTGGCCGTGCCTCTCTGGCATATATTGAAGGACGTCCTTCTTTAATGTTTAGATGCTCTTGGATGGCCACTTCAAGGTTCCAATGGTATCGCTGAAGTGCATCCCTGCATATGGCTATGTCTTGAACGCCGGTGAGGACTTGAAACTGCAAGACTTTCGCGGTTTGTTCGGTAGTGAATCCAGTTTGATCAACGAGGTAGCTCATAATTGTCAGGCTGGATCGCAACAAAAGCACGCCACAGTTAATAAAGTAATTAAACTATAAAAAATAATATTACATACATGGGGACACACGAAATAATAATGAATTGTATTAATTCAAATAAGTTTGAAATTTTTAGTTTCTTTATTCTCCGTTGTTTTCAACCTAGTTGCGCATGTCCGAGTTGTTGAAGGCGCTCGCTACGCACCTGGATGACAGTTTCGCGGGGTACAAATGTAAAAGTACATATTAGGGCTGTAACGGCTGAAACGGTCATTTTACACGATTTTTGATATTAATATATATATATATATATATATTGTATTAACTACACAAGATATGGCTTCAAACAATAAAAAGAATTTGGCTTCTAAGTCGGGTGTTTACTCTTCAGTTCAACGCAAACCTTCAGCAAAAAAACAAGTAAAAGCTGTTCTTCCTGCTTTTCAATCTGAAGATGCAAAAACAGCTATTTATGAGACAATAATGAATGATCCAGAAAAGAAGAAGATGGTACTGCAGTTTCTTGAAGAAAATAAAACTCTAATTAAAGAATTCCAAGAAACTGAGAAGAAAAAGGCTTTAAGTCAACTTCATAAAGTTAAGAATGCACAGCCTCTTAGCAGCCCTACTGCAATAAGTAGAGAAAAGTATTTAGAGATGCAAAAACGACGACAGGTTTTAGCTATGCAGGCTGCAGAATATGAAAACAAATTGAACAAACTAGCATTAACATCTTCAAAGAAACCTGTGAAGAGTACCATTTTGCAGGATGTAATTGCTTATATTGAAGTTCGAAATAATAAACAGGAGGATAAATCTGCAGGTGTCATAAAACTTTTGCAGAAATTGGGTTCTAACATTTCTACCAGGTTATCACCTAGATGCACCCATGTTATTTATAAAGTAAGTTGAAGTTACTTATTTGGTGCATCTGTATCAACTGTCTTTTATAGGATGGTACATATGATACGTTCAAAAAGGCTAGAGCAATGAAAATTCCATTGGTTTCAATTTTGTGGGTGGATGTAATGGACAGAAAAGGATATAGAGTGCCTTGTGAATTCTATCCAGCCATTGGTGATCCAAAATCAATACAAGCATGTGATGAACTATGTGATGTAAGAAGTTAATTTTGCTAAAATTAGTAATATAAGAATGAAGTAAATGAACTCTATTCCACTTCAGGTATTAAATGGTGATAGGCCTCCCTCAGCAAGATCAGCAACATCAACATTTGCACCATTATCTGGTGATCTTGATGATGAACTAATGAAGTTGACTGAAGATTACAATGTTATTCCAGATTCACAACCAAATCATAAATATAACTCTCCATTAAATCAAACTAGGCAGAAAATAAAAAAGAAAGTAGCAAATACTGTAGCAAGTAATATTGACTCAGATGATTCAGATGCAGCTTCAAATGCACCATTAATTGCTGGAAAGTATGAAGGAAAAACTTTGGATGAATTGGAAGCCTCAATGAGCTTAAGTGAAAGCCTTCTAAACACTCCCTATGTAAACAAAGTTAGAAGAACTGTCAATAGGGATGTATTTGTTAGCTCAAATGATAAGGAAAATAATCCCAACATAGAGAACCCAAGATCTAAGAAAGGTATGTTCAAGTACATTGTTCAACAGAAAGCAGGTCTTGCTGAATCCTGCTCAGAGGAAAGTAATAGTGTGGCAGAATCATCAACCAATACGGTTAAACACAGCAGAAGAACACTTCTGCCGAACGAAATTCTAGGAATAGTTGATGAAATAGATTCAGGGGTGTCACCGGATAAAACTCCAAATAATGTCTCACGTAATAATAAAAAGAAAGACAATAGAAGAAGAACTATGATTGGTATGGAAAGTATGAATATTACAACTTTTGGTCAAAACATTCAATCTAAATCTAATGAATGTATGGAAGAAACTGAAAACACAAATGTTAATAGTGTGAAGAAAGTCAATGAAAAGACTATTTCCAACCACGATAAATCATCGATTTCGTCGTCTAGGATAAATAAATCGGAATTATCTTCAAATGTGACGAAGAGAAAAACCAATAAATCAAACGCAACAAACAAACAAAAATCTGCTGACGCAATTAGCACACCTCGAAAGGAAAGCACTGGTTCTGTTTCTAATTTATCTCTAAGGATTTCTGACGGAACTGTAGCTGCTACTAACACTAATACTAGGATAAGTGAAGGAATGAAGAAAAATAGAAGCTCAATTTCTTCAACGCGGACAAGTGCATCAGATGATTTGATGTCATATGCAACTAGAAGAATAACGCGTAGAATGTCCATGCATATTAATTTGCATAACGATTCAACACCAGAAACAAATATTAACGTTCCTTCTATGAAAAATGATGATATTAAGAAAGTTCCATCGCGATCATCAGGCAATTCGGCATCTAAAAGGTCTACGGGATCTGCCTCTGAGTTATCACTGAGAATATCAGAAAAAACATCTGGTTCGAATAATTATGAAAATACTTCATCCTCAAGTGAAAATTCATCACATAATGATAGTAATAGTAGTTTAAAATCTATTCATAGTGATCCAGATATCCGCAATGGCGTAGTTGTCGTTTTGGATAGACAAACAAAAGACGACGATGTAAACAACAAAGATGCCAATCAACGAAGCCCAGTTACGAAACTAAGCGAACAACTGTTAAATACTGCAATAACGGATTTGAAACTTGTAGAAAACACAAAGAAGAAAGAAATGTCTTTCAATACTGCATCCACAAGTTATTCTATAATTGATAACAGCACGGACAAATCAAAGTCCACAGATTTGTCGAGGTCCAGGTCTGCACGGCCAAGTATAATTAGTGATTTTACCACTACGACTCAAAAGAGTTCAAACATTTCCAAAGCAAGTTCCAAACGTAAACTTCATGATCCCGACAATGCGCTAGAAACTAGCGGTGTGAATGATGACGAGGAGCGCCAATTAAAAGCTCAATCATCGCAAATACAGAAGCAGAGAACTGCAATTAGAGATGAATTAAAAATGCGGCTAAACAAATTGAATATCCCTAAACAATTAAGCGAGAATGATGAACAAGATGAAGCAAGTAGTGATGATGACTTTGAAACTGGACCCACGTTGAGAACGCAGAGATCTACTCACAATCCGGCCAAAAAATTTATAGTTTGCACGAGATTTCATACGCAACAAACTGAAGAGTTCACGTCCATTGTTAAGGAGTTGGGAGATTTCACTATTGAACTAAATGTTAGCGATAGGACAACACATTTGGTTTCAAGGGAATGTTCCAGGACTTTGAATATTCTTCGTGCAATGTCGCGTGGAATTTGGATTTTGCGTAGTGATTGGGTAATCATCGTTTTAAATGCAATATGTACAATATTATAATACATACTTGTTGCAGCTTTACAATTCACGAGCAACAGGCAAGTGGTTGGAAGAAGACCAATACGAGATGATGGAGTTTTCGCCGTTAGTTCAAGTAAGTTGATTTTTCTAAAACGCGTAGGGAGTTACCTTTTCGTAGATTCAGTCTTTTGTTTGACCTCGTGATAACAAAAAAAGTTGGCTGTGTTTGGTATTTATTAATCTTCCTAAACTCGCACGTATTAATTTTTATCACAACTACTGTTTCATTTAATTATTTCGCGTTTGATTTGACTAATGATCATTTGAACTGCAAAATCTTAGCAAGGCATATTTAAAAAGATAATAGTATAGACAATCACAAAAGATTCAATTTGTTGTACATTCGCAGTTTAAGTCATTTTAAGGCGATGAAAATTTAACTGCGGTAAAAAATCATGAATATTGAATAATTTTTCCAGCAATTGAGACTACAGCGTGAATCATTTGGAAAATCCTTCTGCCATGATGTGTTCATAGCTTGTGGAGCAATTTACATTTCCACTTCCTGCCATCCTTCGGAAAATGCGCTGGAAGAGTTAATCAAGCTTTGCAAAGGCACCGTTACATCGAAGATAGAAGACGCGCAAATAATTATTGGTGGGCATCCAATAGAGTTACATGAAGGTCAAGCACAACTAGTTGAAGGCTGGGTCTTGGATTCCATTTTCTTCGGGAGGTGCAAATCAATCAAGAATAAGAAATATTTCGTAACGTAAGACAGACAAAAAGCGATGCTCAGTTGACCTAGGATGATGATTTCCAGTGTATTTTTATTGCAGACGAATTGATTTTATAATACAAGTCTGTACAAGGTATTTTAATCGGATTAGAATTAATTTCTCACTTACAAATCTCAAAGAGTATCTGCATATTTGTGTTCTCAATTAAACTATAATGAGTAAAATGTACAAAGTATGTGTAAAACCTTGATCAAAATTGTGGAAAGAGATATGCACCGGAAACAATCGCTCAATTAGTACAATTTCAAACTGATTGTCCTGACCTAGCTTATAAACAAGTTAAAAATAAATAATTCATGAATCTAAATACGAATAGATAAATAAAATATTAGTCTATAACAAATGATCGTATCGACTGAACACTGATCGTGATTGCGACCAATTACATCTAGTTTCTCATGAGTTATATATATATATATATATACATGTCTCCCGGATGCATGCACCATCTATCAATTAGTTCGTTTTCATCCACATACACTCATCCAGCTATCTATTATAGTAGGTGGTAGTCTCTACGGATGTGCCCAATTAACAAGTTTCTAACAACATTCGTTAGCACTGTGTTTGTTTATACACGTCTGAAGATTTTAGATCGGATTTAATATCACTAATGTGTCACAGTTGAACAGGAGTATTAGTATATAATTACAGTATTTTTACACAATTGATCAATGTTTTTGCTATTTTCTTCACCATTTGCTATGTACATTAGCTTCTTCTACAAAACGTGTATTTATTTGTCAGCATTTATTTAAAACAGTTCGAATGCGTTTGCGCTCATTACTGCGGTCATTACTATGGCACACGTAACTGACGAATACTAAAACGTTATTAAAAATATTTGCGGTAGATCTACGGAAATATATTACTGGAATGTTGTGTAAATTATTGAATGTTATTACTCGATAGCTTGCTGTCTTTTTGACACCTAGAACGGGACGGTTAAATTACAACACTGCAATCATTTCATACATTCCTAAATACGGAAAACACACAGACATCAATATACAGAAGTGGATTTTTGGTGGACTAGTCGAGTTAAAACTATGTACAGCACGAACAGATAAAGGAATCGTTTTAATGTCATGGAGTTACTCTTTTCTATTTCGACAAAACGAGTTATTTGCAAACACAATTAAAAGCAATCTTTGCTTTTCCTGTCATTGGAATTATAAAAATTAGATTCGTGCCTGAGTATTCTAAAGAAAAATTAAGTATACTACATAAATCGACTTTTTTAGTTCGATTATTACAATTTGTTTCCCTTTGGCAAGTTATTGTATGCAGTTTCGATAGCACTAACTTAACGTAATTTTGAGGCCGTTGAGCACCAAATATATCAATTGAAATTTCCAATAAACTCGACACCGTGTCGTTGTCGGCACCATTGTCATACATACACAATATTACAAGAAAGTAGTATGAACAAACTACAAATAGATAAATGCATTTCACTGTTTCCCATGGATTCTCATGGGTATCTCTAAATAACCTTCATAACCAACATTGAATAATACTTAAATCACGTGTATTCATACCTTGCGAAACCTACTTCGTATCCAATTCTGGACTGTCTAAAATAAACGGCTTGATGTGTCCATGCTCAACAATTGGCGTCGACAGTTCATCGTTGTCCACTTTGATGCGGATACGATTGTCTGCAAACGAGTATGGTAGTGACTTGTGAAGGTCGCCATTTTGTGGGCTAGCAATTGGGGTGTCTAGTGGGCTGTAAGGTACGTAGATCCGCAAAACGTCTGGACTGGGGTTGTGCGGAGTAGCGCGCGGTGTAGAATGCGTGCTCAGACTGAGCGCGGCTTTTTGCGCGCTAGCTCCCACCCCCGAGCCAACTGAACTGCCGCCGCCCACAGAGTTGTCCGACATATTGCTATGCGTATCTAGGCTGTTGTCGTGGGCCTGGGAGCGTGTCACCGCAGAAAAGACACTCAGATCTGCTGTGGAAGTCACACTTGTATCCGCCAATGATCTTCTTGATCCGGTGTGCTCGCAGTCCAAAAGCGAGCTGGCGTCGTCCATACCAACATCAAAGGAGAATTTTGATTCTGCAACATTGGGCCATCAAGTATAAATCAGAACTATTCTTTGTAAATTAATACAAATGTATGGTCCATCTAACACAAAAAAGATGCAAGATGCTTATATATGTACATGAAAACAGAATAATGTGTTACTTACAATTACAACCAACCAGCGTAAGTAAATTACTAAGTGCTAGACACCATGCACCGTGTTTATTCCTACCCATTCGCTTTTAGGAATTGGTTCGTTTCGGTTTGCGGATTATTGCACAATGTACACCCGTCGAACATGCATCTTCCACTGTTAGATTGTGAATTCTTTCGAATGCCATGCTTGAACGTAAAGGAAGAGTGGCATGAGAGGTACTTCGACTTGGAGGGCGAGTGCGACGTTTAGGATGCTTGGACTCAGGAAGGTGACTTTTAGCAGGAGCGGGATGCAAATAAAATCGTGATTCTTCAAAGAGAAAACAAGTAAATTAAATCACAACATACCAACAACGCATCCAAACTTATATGCTGATTGTTGGCAAACCTATCAACACATGATTGACTATTAATCATTTCTGTAAGGAATGTGGTGCACTGAAAGCAGTGATTGTGATCTTGAGAGAAGGCAAGAGTGATTGGTGAAGAGTGAATATAATATATGATGGTGGTTTGTTTACCAATCAATCAAAGTGGAATAAATTGTTGATGTTAAACAAATGAGTAGTTAGCGAACCGAAACCAGTACTCTGTACACTTAATGCTTGTAATAAAATACAACTGTGGATGTTCAGATATATACATATACAATCAAAATAGGTACAAAGATATAAATAATATAAACAATCACATCGATAAAGCATGCTTTTAAATGATACAATTACAACACGCGCTAAAACAATAACCCTGTTTTGGTTTAACCGTTGTTGGAAAAGAAACGTAGAAGGTACATTCGGCTGATTTGTAACAATTTAAATATTGTTTAGTTCATTTAATAACAAGAATTAGTCACGATTAATTTCAAGCACTTGTGTGTTTTATTGGGGCATGACCATCGCGAGGATGGAGCGCGACTATTCGAACTCGCGCGTGCGCAATAGACACGGTGTATGTTCATCGCAAATACTAAGCGATTGCCATTTACCAAGTCGAGAGAAGTTAATGAATATTCGAACAAACCGTATGGCAACATCATATTTTACACTAAATATCAAAAACCTATTTGGAATGTGTGCTTTCGTAAATCAGTGCGTTATTGCCTATTGTTTTAAAGTAGTCATCAGTACGTTTCGCTTGCGTATATTAAATTAAATAAATAAACCATTACTAAAATTTGAGTAGGATTTTTTTCGTGAATGTCAAAACACGATCGCTAATATACTATTATTTCATTCACTTATGTTCGCCGGACTCTATGCTAATAATATACTGTAACATCTACCCTACTTTAATGAGGGGCCAAGAAAGGAACGTTCGGAAAAATTAAATCAACCTAATCGCAAAATGGCAGTGAATAAATATAGGTGATTCAAGGAGGCGACCTCGATTTGCATGCGCCGTGCTCACAAACGAGTGCATTCAAACCGTCTACTACTTCCGGAGCTCGCACATTTGCTACTCGACCGACTGCTGAACGAGTGCCTACTACTTCCTACCGAAAAGGTGTCTAAATCAGATTCAGTACCTGTGTGTCCCACGGACTCGGTGCCGGCGCTGAGCTGAGACTCCCGGTTGTCGGCGTCATGTTCAAAATCATTCTCCACTACAGAAATACGCGCGGCGTCACTGCGCAACGTCACGATTTGATTTGTCTTCTTTTCTTTCTCGGTGAACTCTTCTTGCCGGATGCCAACTTTTCGTTCCAAGGTCGGCTCGATGAAAACGCCAAACTTTCGGCTTGGAATTTCGTCTTTCGTAGGAGGTCCAGGATGTTCCATCTTGGTCTTCTTTAATTCTTCAAGGGTTTTTTCAAGACTTGTGATTGACTCATCTTCATCATATTGAAAATCTTTATATAACTTCACCTGCAAAATAATACACATGATTACAATAGTCTCCTTACCGATTTCAATAAACAACTCAATAGACCTACTTGTAAATATTGCGTTATTGAATCCATGTCATTGAGCCGCAACAAATTGCGTTTATGTAGCTTTAATATCGTATATGCCATCGCTGTAATTATCCGGTCACCGTCCAACAAATAAATATCCCAGATACGAAGACACAAACTAAACGGAACGCGTTCAACAAAACAAACAAAGTACCACTTTAACGAGTACAATATGGCGTCCAGGCCGTGTTTGTCGAAGTGCTTTTTGAGCTTGGACTGAAGTTTCGTAAGTATTTTATCATGGTGCTCGAGGAAGCGCGTTAACTTAGGAAATCCTTCCTTGTACAACCCATGCATCGCATACTTTTCGTTAGTGAGCAGAATATGCACTGCCCAAAATGCTTCTTCTTCATCCATGTACATGAGCAGGACACCAGCCAACCCCGACATGCCTTGACAATACCCGACTTCGGAATTGTACATCGCATACGCAGTTAAAACATTGAACAAGCTCTGTTGCTTAATACTATAGCGTTCCCTATAATGAATATGCTCACGAAACTGGCGATTTACATCCGAATCGATTTGCCTTGCATCCGTTGAATGTAGCCGCGCCAATTTGCACATCTCTTGATACCGTCCGGGATTTCTCTTCTTGACTTCTTCTACATCTAATAACTTCATCCACACTTGAGGCCTGAGAGAGTTGGGAATACCTTTATATATTCTCTTGTGCAATTTCTCTTTCACTGGCGGCGTGTCCCAAAACTTCAGCATCTTCACCCATTTCTTGGTTCTCTCTATTTCTATGTGCTGTTTCTTGGCTTCCTGCGGGTCCAGTTTGGTCGGTAGCCGTTTGTCGTGTATAAATCCATACCTGTCAGTCGTATGGTACACCTCGAATTGCGGATCCTCCCATGGGTCAATCTCGGCACCCTCAGCACGTCCCAGTTCATATCGTTTGAAGATTTTTTCTCGCTCTTCAGACGCTCGTTTGATCAAGTCCTCTTCATTCATTCCATCTACAGATGCAAATCAATCCCAGATCAATTACATCCACATTGTTTATTTGTTCATTTGAAGCTTGGAATGATTTTGAGCAACCTAAAAATAAATACTAAAGTTGAGTAAACGTGGAAACAACAAGGTGGGAGGGAGGAGTAATAACTGTATTTAGATTGGGTTACCAGAGTCAACTCAAACCAGTAATTGCCTAACCTAAAGCCGCCCACAATGTACTCACTTTTGTTAATTTTCTAAAGCGTATCAGTTTTAAACTAGCTTAGCAGCCTGCTGATGAATATTATTGGCCGCTCTTAATTAATGAATTAATGCAAACGAAACAAAATACACAATCGTAAGAAACAACAACCTCGTCTGTCATATGTCAACCTCTCACAACTGCACCCTCGGAAACATTGTTTGCAGCAGTCACGGTGATTTAGTAAAGTTTAGTGCACGGGCGATCAATACGAGGCCATTGGATGCGTTTCGGTGTCTTTTACCTTTTAATTGCAAAAGAAATGGTCCGATTCCGGCAACTAACACCTTGCTTACAAACAACACACACCAACCGCACGGTCCTCACATTTGACATTAAAACGCAAATGGCATTCTTTTTACATGGCTGCTGTCATATTGATTACAAAGAATGTAGAGGACGCTGTCTTAAGATATAAAGTTTAATATTTATTATAAGATCACAATACATCGTATTGTTTTATTAGAGTATTTAATATTGAAATAAACTTTTTTTAAATAATTGCGTTTACCATTTCTTTTTTTTTAAAAAAAAACAAGTAAATATTTTAATACAAATATAACATTTATTTATTTTTTTGATTTATATTATAATAATTAAATTATTTTAATAATTATGTTTTTTTCAAACAGATGAATTTCAAAGACTGCACATGCGCAGCAATACCATCGATGATTTGTCGCTACTTTGACAGCTCATGAAAACGAGCCGGTGTTTGGTTGCCACGTTATTCCTTCGTTAACTCATCAAGTACGTCTGAAAAAAACATATTTATTCACTGTAAGTAATGGCCACTGTAAGATATGATTTACAAAGAAATTAGAAATATTTCTTTCTTTTAGATGGAATCAGTGGTGAGATATGTATCGCCTGTCAACCCTGCAATCTTCCCACACCTGGCTTTGATCCTTCTGAGCATTGGTATCTTCTTCACAGCATGGTTCTTCATCTATGAAGTAACTAGCAATAAACACACGCGCAGTCTAAGGAAGGAATTACTTGTCTCACTTGTGGCCTCAATATTCTCAGGGTTTGGTATTCTATTCCTGCTTTTATCAGTGGGCATATATGTATAATGGACTTTCCACAAGACTCTAATTAGAGTTAAATTTATACTACATGAAGGTACATTACAAACATCTCTTTGAATTTAAATATATTTTTGTTTTTATCTATAATATAATAAGTTGATAAAATGTGGTTTATAACATTTCTCAATAATAGCAATCATTAACAAGCAGGTGTGCTCTGTGTGAATGTGTAAATATTCATCTTCTCAGTGTACTGGGCAAGGAAGCTTTAGACTGGCATAAGGCCAGCCTTCTGGCGACACTTCTGCATTAAGGCCCTGAGCATGAACTGCTTTCGCGATAGGGTCCGCACTTGCTTGAGAAATACGTCCAGATCAATCACACCGCAGCGCAGGGCCTCGCCCATGTAGTAGATTGCATCTTCTAAGGCAGCTTCTTCTGCGAATGCGTTCAACAACCTAAGAAGAAAATGCAAATTGTGACGGTTTGTAAGGTTTTAAGTTGTCATATTTACTGTTTATAGAGCGGTGCTGTAGTTGTGACAGCGTCATCAACATCAATGGCTTCCTGGTTGCTAAGCCTTTCTATGGCCTTCTCAAGTTCTTGTTCCTTATCTTTCAGAACCAGGATGTTTTTATCCAAATCACTCTGCAAAAGAGAATATTTGCACCTTATATTTTCTATACTTTTTAATTCTAACTACGTTTGAAATGACTTGCCTTCTCTTTAGCTAATTGCTCTAAGATAGAATCCAATTTTGCCTTTCCTTGCTTCAACTCTAATTGTGTCTTCTTCAACGTATCCAACTCGGCTCGATTCTGCTGGTACTGCTCCTTCATACGCCGCATTAGCTTATCCTCAATGGCAGACAAGAGCGATTCACGAATGTGCTCGTCTTTTATTGTCCCCGCATTTGTATTCACAGCACCGCCTGGGGGATATGGCGGCTGACCAGGAAGCTGATAAGATGGGTATGGTTGGTATGTAGGATAAGGTGCCCCAAAAGAACTTGCTCCTGCACCGGTATTGTCTGGAGGATAAGGTGGTTGGTATGAACCGCCAAAATTCGAGAAACCAAAGGGTGGGTAAGGTGGCATTTGATTGGCAGCTCCCTGAGCCCCATAAGCTATAAAAGAACATTTCAAATAAAATGTGTAAAGTGGATGGTGTGTATTGCCTTACAATTATTTGGGTATGACACTTCAGGTTGCCTTGGCCTTGCAAATACTGGTGGATGCTCACCAAAAGTCAAGATCATTACTTGAATAACACCTAACAAGTCAGAATCATTCTGAAACAAGAAGATCATGGAATTGATGTTTGAATATGTATTTTTCATATAAATCAGAATGTACTTACTGGCTTCCACTCATGCAAGTATGGCAAGTAAATCTTTCCATTCTGATCTACATATATTGAAACCTTAATGGCCATATCATTTGTTGGTTTAACATAACAAATTGGAGCATTTCTCGGATGTGTGTCCATCAACCAAATTTTAATTGGTATATTATAAGTGTTACCTTTGTAACGTACTGGGATTGTTCCTGTCAAGTTAACCAGCTGCAGAGAAGATCCATCATTGAATGCTTGAAAGTAATAAACATTAAAATGTCAATAAGAACATGCATTTGATAAACTATACTAACTGTAGGTTTCTAAAAGTGGTTCTAATCCTTTATATACATTTGTAGCCATGTCAATGTCTTTGAATGCAGCATCAGGAGCCTTGTACTGGAATCATAGAATGTGTATGAGTAATAATCATACTTCTATACATATATATTCTTTGCAGATCATCTTTCCAGACCTTCTGATGATTTATACAACAAGAATAATTACTCACATTGCCGAGCCACTGACGCAGCACATTAATGTAAACCATCGCTGGTTTGTGTATCACACTTCACTATTATTGAAATCGATTAATTAAATCTAGTTTCGCGTAACCCAGAGCATTTAGAGATAGCAACAAAACGACGGGATAATCGCAACACACGACTGTCGATGACTGAGATGGAACAATGACAGCTGTCGTCGCTGTAGTTTCCCCAATTTTATTCCAAAATTACGCACATTACGTACATTACGCGACACCTAGAATTTTACAACCAAGTGCAGTTAATTCTTAAAGATATCTTGTAAAGTAATTGATGTAAGAATGGAATATATTTATTAGTTTCAACCATTACACATTAGAGGTCTATTCTATGCGGAATTTTGAGGAATAGATTTATTTTCTGTTTGGTTTAATTTAAATTAAAACATTCAAACGTACCTTTAGTTAATTTCTAATTAACTTTTACACTATAAAACGTGCGCTATATTTGATGTTCTTTTATATTCATTAGACCCTTCTGAACCTACAGTTCATTTCGAAAGTGTTTAGTAAAATTTTATAAAATAAGTTATGTATTTCACGTCCCTTCATGAAATCAACCGGGTCTCCTTAGGGCCATGAAGCATATCAAATACGAATATGTTCTTATATTTTGTAATATTTAAAGTATCTTTTAACTACTGTCTTAAACGTATTAATATAGTGATCCATCATGATAATTATGTATATGTTGTTTGGTTAAAATTATATTGAAACTAAAATAATTATTATGTCACTTGCATAGGTAATAATAGATCACTTGATATTTGAACGAATGTTCATTTTTCTTTCTTTTGTTTCACAATTTTCAAGAGCGCCTGTTATCTTCCGAACACAAATGTTTTCTGATTGTAATTGTCAATTGTCTTATGACGTCACAATTTACAAGAAAACTACTACAGTCACAAATATAATCTGCTAGACTTAAGCTTCATAAATTGTTTACTATCAGCGCACTTTATTGCATTAAATTAACATAACCGAAATCGCTCTATACAGCTTTTGCGTAATTAGTACATGGCACAATAGATTGCATCAAATTACTTCATACGCTGAACTGCCCATTCGCGTTCAACTGTCAAACTAAAACAAAAGAAAAACAAAAGCTCACGCATTAAATCGTGAAAAGTGTTAGGGCTCATTATCAAGTCTACTTCGCAACACTCAACATATGGTTTGTGCGAATTCCTCAATAAAGGGAAAAAGTTTAGGATGTTATCTCCAACAATTACAAGCACTTCAGATGTTGAAGAGACCGTGTTCGGTGACAAAGTTCCTACCCCGGAGCAGGAATTCTGTCTCTTCCAACAAGAAATGGATGGGCTCATGCAGGAAGTCAGACGTAATCTACAGATCTCTTGGAATAATGGATGGAGTGGTTTGCCAAAGTGGGCCCATCGTCGTCCCAGAAAATTCCACCCGAACTGCCCATATTCCGCGCGTTGTTCTGAGACAGCTGCCAAACTATGGCAACTCTGCCGGCACAAAAAAGAAAGCCTTTATGATTCCATCAAGGATCCCAGGGAGCTTCTGCATCGGTTGTTGAGGGATGGAAACCTACTGAGTGAAGCAGTGCGCCGTTTGAGGCTCAAAACAGAAGCGACCTTCGGTGCTGTTCTTCTTATTGACCGATTTTACAATGAGATTGAATCGGGCGAGGACGATTCTTTTACTGCTTTAAATCTGCTCATGGGCGAAGACATCTCGGAAAAGAAGAGTTGCAGCTAAAATAGATCGGCATCGACAGATTTTATGATTGTTTGACAAAGTTGTTTTGATTTTTATCATGAAATAAAGTTGGTTTTTTGAAAATGGAGGGTATTTTTTTTTTATTTCAGGAGCAGTGTCGATGCGACAATTTATCTACATGTATTTCTTTTTCAATTTTTCCATTGGAAGACAGTTTGCAGCGTCAACTTCTCTTCTATAAATGTAACGACATAAACAATTTACCACACAGAAAGAAATGCTTTTGGGCACAGTTTAGTGTCCTCACGATATTATATTAGTTATTTCAAGCACATGATTCGGATTCGTAATCTTAGAAAAACATCGGATCATGTTACGTGAATTTGCCATGAAGTCGCTGCTCTTTCCCACGCACCTAGCGCTGGCTGTGTTCATCTACCACACAACCATCTCTCGCCTTATTTCTTCCACTTCGCTCAAGTTAATTATTATTATTAATAGACAGTATTCCATGTATATTCCCCAAGCATCAATTTGTTCTTAAAACGCTCAAACTCAATATTATCAATCATCAGAACAAGGCTGTACAATTCTTCATGCGTGGAGTAATAATTTAACAACATATATATTGTTGTTTGTTATTTTTGAAGCATACTGCAACCACGCCGGATGCCGACAGCGAACTTGACATTCATTATACTGCATCAACTACCAGGGTTATTAGCAGGTATTAGGACTGAATTCTATAGGAGTATATATTATATTGAATATATCTCCAACAGGATTTGAACCCGTGTTTTCAGAATATGCACCTCGCTATCACTGCTACCGTCAGACAGCTTACTGACGGCTACGGACCGGGTAAAAGTTGTTTATTCAGGATTATCTAACATTTTTGGAGTATTGTTGAGTGTGGTTATCAAGTGTTTAAGATTCATTATGTTGATAAAATTTCACTATAACACTTACTACAAATCAGTTGATAGAATTTGCCGAACATTTTCCGGCATGTTGCCTTCTTCAGAATATGATTGGTTTAAGAGTTTTCCTGCTTTGTGTAGTTTGTGGATTGATACGATTGAGTGGGGGTGGTCTACTGTTTTCTTTGTCGGGAACGGGTATTTTGAGGCTTATGTGATTGGGTTTAAGGATTGTATGGAAGTGTGATTGGGTATGTTCATTAGGGGGTTTCGGGTTTTTCATTTTATGTTTGTAAATTTCGAGGTTTTCTTTGATCTCTAAATGCTTATTATCTGTTCTTAAAACTGTTAGTGCTGTATCTAATTGGTGATTTGCAAAAGGAGAATAATACGTTTCGGGATCATTGAGGGCGCGCATATGTTCCTTGTATCTGATTTGGAAATTTCTGTTGGTTTTACATATAGATTGCTGGATGTTTAAAGGTTTGTGGTAGTGGGTCATTGATTGTTGCCAGTGAAGGTATGGATGTAAGGTATTTTGTTTCTTGGGATAGTAGGAAAGTGTTTTGGTTTCTGTTTCTGTGATTTATTGTGTTATGTATTTTTTGTATAATATACGTTTTTAATTGCAATGTTTCTGCTTTTATTGAATTCTATATTGTGTTGTGGATGGTTAGTATTGTGGTTAAAACTATTTGAATTATTATTGTGGATTATCTTCCAGAATACAAAGGATGTCGTCTACAAATCTAACATATGTTGTTACTTTAAATTGGGCATTTAGTTTGTCAATGATGGACTCTTTGCGATTTGTAGAAATATTTCTGACAAAATCCGTCATTTCTTGTATATATTTTGTTATTAAATGTGCAATAATTTTGTTTTTTGTCGATGATGAATTTGTGGTTGGGAGATGTGCGGTCTAGTTTTGAGGAAAGGATTTGTATTGTTTTTTCTAGAGGAATGTTGGGATACCCATTGTTAATATCACAATCAACATTGATGTAGTAAGTGAATTTTGAAATTTTAGCAATATAACTAACCTTTTTATAAACACGTGAAAATAGGTTGCGAAAAAAAATTGCATAATACAGGAGTTTGCGTTAGTTTGCTGCAATTAATGAATTAGTTATGCTTTTCTTTACTGTTTTTTTTTTCGATTTATACGCCTGTTCTCGTATTTATTGATCAAACGGCAATGAAAAGCCGCATGATGTCAGTAACCTAGCTTGTATCGCAATCTTTCAGTTAACTAACAACATTTACACAAAACGTCAGAAACTTCAACTAGCAGGAAATATCACGAATGATTATATTATTTTATCAATATATACGTATTTTATAGAGACCAACATGTCGCGCATATCCAAAACCAGGCCAAATGATTATTACTATGGTAAGAAGAAACACAACATAAAGAATATGCCTGAAATTTATCAAATAATTGTAAAACAAATTACAGATCAATCATTTATATCTTCTGGACCAAGAGACTATTATAAACAAGCAATTAATTCAAGGCAAGCAATGATGACGTTTGTAAGTACTTCACTACCGCAACAAATCCAAATGAATCAATTGAACTAATATACAAACGATATATTCCAGGCAGTGTGTCCAATATTCCCTTCAATGTTTTCCGACCTTCAAAATTATCCATGCAAGCAATATGTGATCAGACGTCCACCGCCAATTCCAGCTTACCACGATAAAATCAATGATATGTCTCAGGCCAGAATATCACGAGCAATGATTGCTGGATCAGATAGATATAAATATTTTCACAAGTAATTAAATCCTCCAGAGTTTAAATTACTGGAGGAAACAATATAGATGTGTTTACCATTTGTAGTAGTCCATCTCCTTCTCATGCTACCAGGAAGGATGTACCTGCACTTGACTTAACATGCTTCTATGAAATAGACAAAATTCGCAAAGAAGAAGAACGCATGAATAGCATTAAGAAGGCTTTGGGGAAAAGTGTGAAGATTCAAACTATGTACAGAGAGACATCGGCCCAAACCTCCCCATGGCAACCCGATTATACAGTCATTTCGGGAGATCCAGAACTTTTAAAGTTGGATTTTCTAAAATGGGGTTAATTTAAAATATAATAATTAGAAATACAACTAAAGTAAAGACTAATTTTAGGTGAAGGTCTACCAGCCGGGAAAGCCGAAGTTGAATACATAGACCGAATGCGCCACAAGTGTAAGCGTGAAAATTCATTCCCCGAAGGCCACTCTGAGAGTGATTTTCAGAAAAAGCGCGATATGATCGAAGAGTTAAACCGCACCGAATGGGCGAATCGTGAACGTGATATTGATGAAATGCACGCTCTCCGTTTAGAGCTTCTGGAAAAAATGCTTAATGAAATACATGCCAAGAGTAACTGCAGGAACAACCAAAAGTTGCGCATGTTTATTGATAATAAACTAGCAGAGAAACAGGAGAAGATTGATAAGGTACAAAAAGAAGCACAGCGTGAAAAGCGCAGGATTACGTTCCAATTTAGAGGTATACTTAAGAGGTACAGTGGCATGGATGTGTACGAAGAAAATGCCAACAACAATTCAGAATTGTATTGCCCATTGATGAGGAATGGTACGAATCCGAAATACAGGCATCTTGTACTCTCTAAACCCGATAAACGGTTTAAGCCGCAATATTGCGATGTTGAGACGTATAATACGTGTCCGAGGCATTTGTCTGAAGCTACTAAGATTGGAGAAATTAAGTTGGAAGGTACTCGGTTGTGTATTAAGGAGACCAAGTGGACATTGCCAGTGTTGAAAATACTCTATGAAGAACTCAAAGGTAAGAAAAGCTACCAACTATTGGACGCATTAAACTGATTTTGTGATTGCTCAACCATTTGTTTTTCTATAACACATTCGTTTGATTTTTCTAGAGTTGCGAGTTGAGAAACTGGAACATCCTAATCTTCGTGTCTGCGTAGAGAATATAAGCCCAATAATTCCAACACCAGAAATTCAAGATACCAGAGATGAGTTTACTGAAGTTGATAAAGCAGCTGTGTTTCTGCAGAAAGTCCTCCGAGGTCGTGCAGTACAGAACAAAGTGAACATTTCCTCTTAGATTATCGTTACAAAAAGTATATCTTGTAAATTACAGATATTTGTGGGCCGTGAACGTTGTCATGAGCTAATCGATGAACTTCGTGGTAACTACGCTTTGCTTAAGGGTGACGTTTGTAAAAAAGCACGTATTCGAGAAAAACGCAAGGAAGAGCAACTCAACGCGACAAGATGCATGTCTAATGTACATTTTATTTCTTTCCTTCAGTTTCACAATAATTATTATTCTTCGATCTATTCTGCAGATGAGAGCATTGGAAGGTTCATTGCGCAAGTTAAGTGGTTCTGTTACGGGTACACTTCTTGATTTCCTCAATAAAGATTTGCAGCGTCTTTTACGAGAACGCAGAGCACACGCAATGATCCTATTGGTAGAAAGATTGCGTGCAATTAGGGAAGCTGAGGAAGCTGGAAGAAGGCAGAAGGAAATTCGTAGACGGCAGGAACATGACGAAATGTTCAGACAAGTGGTTAAGGTGCATCAGGATACAGTGGACATGTATCTGCAAGATGTGATTACAGAAGGGATGAAGTTTGCCACCGAAGAGAAAGCAAGAGAGTACGTGCATAATTTGACGAGGAAGATGGAACAAGAACAATTTGAAATTGAAGAAAGGTAAATGAAATCAAAGTTTATAATTGGAACTGTTATATCTGTAGCGCAAAATTGTTTTTAGTGCACAAAAAATTGAACGTGAAGAGTACATTGCTGCACTGGTTCAACACTTTGTCATTCCGGAAGTTGAGAAGAATATAGTTAGAGAGAGAATGCAGAAAAGTCAAGCTTTACATTTACGGAATGCTCATAATGAAATTTATCAGAATATTGAAGATCTACCTAAACCAGAGACTCCAAGTATTCTTAATATTAATGATTTGGTTAGGAGAATTTATCTTTATTTGTAATTTAATTTTTTAGTTTCCTCAGTGGTGATTGATTCTGAAATCTCAACTGATATAGTAGATGAGGCAACAATTGGTAAGTTTTAACTGCTTTTTGTTATAATTACCTTTGATCTATATGATTTCTAAGAATCCAAATATTTAACAATTTTCGTTTATAGTTGAACACATCATCAGGCAATCAATTGTTGATGAAAGCAAGAATGTAATTGATGATGTACGCGCCATCTTAGATGAGTTAGTTGATGTGCCATACAAGGAATCCATTCTAAAAAATATTATTCCTTGTACAATAGAAGAAATGCATGAAGAGTCTTCTACTATTTCAACTCTGGACCTTGGAGAACGCGAGAGCGATAATGATACAGAATTATCAGATGATGAAAAGTTTGAGACACTTGAAAGTATTGATGGAGATTCCTCCGAAAAAAGACTAGAGGAATTGGATACTGAAAACACACTTACCAATGAAGACTAAAGATCAATTCTTTATTATTCGGTAATTCGATTTAAAAACGATTATCTAAGAGAACATTGATACCATTTGCTGATTCTAAAATTGCACTGTTGAATAAAATAGGTTCCAATTTACCGTCGTCAGGTAGGCTAATTTTAAAATTCCGCAGTATATTTATTACAGTTGCCTTTGTCATAAGTTGTCCATATTTATAACCTACAAAATTCCCAACTAATGCTGTTACAATCAATAAAGGAAATAAACCATACCGATACAATTCCTAGGTCCCGCACTAAAAGGAATATAAGCATAAGGATGTCTGTTTCGACTGTTCTCAGTATTGAATCTCTCAGGATCAAACTTTTCGGGTTCTGGATAGTACTCGGGATTGTTATGCATCATATATATCATTACTTGAATAGTGGTGCCAACTGGGATTCGCTTGCCATCCAGAACAACATCTTCTTCAAGTTGGCGTTCAATAAAAGGTACTGTTGTATATATTCGCATACATTCCTTCACGACACGGTCCAGATACTTTAGTGCCGATATATTTGCGCAATCTACCTGGAGTGCCCTACCTTGAGGCATTACAGTGTAGGATTCCTCGACTAACTTGTTTTGGATATCAGGGTGACGGGCCAACTCGTAGAGACAGAAACTAATACTGGATGACACTGTATCATGTCCCTAAAAGAATGTATTTTAAGTTTAGATTGAAATTTTTTGAAGAAAGACGTTTGTTTACTCCAAATAAAAATGTGCTGACTTCGTCTCGAATTTCAGCATTACTGAGAACACCTCCCTCGTCTTGTTTATCCAGTAGCAAGTCCAGAAAGGATTTTTTGGGGCGCTCGTCAAACTCATTTCTAGTGGTATCGGTACTCGAGGAATTACTATCAGCACGATTCGCCTTCCTCGAATTGATAACATTCTCAGTTAACGATTTCATGCAGTCAACGTATTTTGCCTGTTGCCGTCCTAATGCGATATTCTTGAATACAATGGCTGGCCGTAGAAAGATCGAAAAGAAGCGAGTTATATGGATCTCTAAGTAACCTTTAAGGGCTCGTACGTATGGATGTTCAACGTTTGCTTGCACATTTATATTATATCGCATTGCAGATTCTGAATAATCATAGATTTACGAATGAAATTTAAAACTAAGAGCTTGGAAGGTAGAAGGAATACTTGCCACAAATAGTATCCAGTGCATAGAGCTTAACAAAGTCATTGATATTAATCACACTTGATTTCTTTTTTTGAAGAATATTTATTAGGGTGTGGAGGTTTTTGCACATGAATGATGAGTAGTCTTGTAAGCATTTATAGTGGAAGGCTGGTGAAATAATTTTACGATGTTTCCTCCAATGTGATCCTAAAATAAAAGAGTGAAATTAAATTCTCTGTTTAAGAATATATAAATTATATTCACCATTACTGTTTAAGAGACCATTGCCTAACCAGTTACTGAACATGTTGTATCCTTTGGACTTATTAATATGTCTGGTTGATCCCAAAATGACTTCCACGTGTTCTGGTTTACCAATCACCAGAACTTTATCATTGCCCATTATCAGACGGAAGAAGTCACCAAACCTTTTATGAAATTTTATTTGAGACTGGAATACATCTGGGGTATGATGTGAGATAAAAAAAAGTTATTATTATAATTTCTGTATTTATACATACCTATTGGATTTGGTTTAATCCCAAATATAAGCGCATTCCCCAAGATCGGAACCGTCTTGGGTCCTTTAATTGTATAAAAATCTGCGTATTTCCACATATCTACTAAATTATTTATCACTAATATTACCAGGATAGTAGTACACATAATTAAAGTCAACATTTTGTATGGTCTATCGGGAGCACCTTGCTGCTTCTCGGTTGCACGTTAACTGTTTCGCAAGAATAAGTGGCTTGACTTGAGTTGACCGGTTGTTTTGGAACAACGCAAAACTTGTTTGCTTTACCTGTTTACACAAAATAAACAACAAGAACTTTTCAACCATTTCTATAACAATTGTGCACCTTATATTTTGTTACTGGGATATTCCATTCCGTGAAAAAGATCGTCTGTATACTGCATTTCGCATCGGTAACCAATTACATAAATTTAATGCACTGCTCTTCGGTTTGAAAACCGCGGTAATTTTTTTCGAGTGCGCGCTTGCTCTTGCGCTAAGCCTTGAGTCAAATTGCTTTGGTCTTCAAATACGTTGATGGTCTTTTGATAATTTCTAGTTCAATGGCTCAATAGTGTTTGATAAGTTGTTCAAAGCTGGTTTTACTTTTTAAGCGAAAAAATGTATTTTGTTGGTCATTTGATGAGTTTACTGGGCTACACAGTGAATGCGAAAGGAAATCGATTTGATACGCGAAATTTTAACATAGAGTTCCAACAATGAAGTCCTTTCAGAGATCGTCCAACGCCAAATCATTTCTATAATTAATTTCGATCGTGTTTTCATTAGTCATCTGTCTTCACTCGTTGAACCTCTAATCCTCTTCTTAAAGAAAGAGATTCCTTGGTTCTGTGAGCGTGAACAAGAAGAAGCATTTATCAACCTTATGTTGATCCTTTTAGGGGAAGATTCCAAGTATTTTTGTTCAATATGGTGCTAGTAATATTGGCGTTAGTAGTACTTTACCAAATGATTGGAGGTGAGAGAATAGTTATTGCTTATTATAACAAAAAGTTCTTAGAACGTGAGCGACGCTATTCAACTAAAGAACAGGTGTTACTGGGTATTCCAACGTCCTTTCCAACGCTTGATTGCACGATTTGGAAAAGTTTTATCCGTCTCCACCTTGGAAGACTACCCAAGAGTTTCCGGTTCAAAATTTCAAGTTTAGACGAGCCTGCGTTACTTTGCAGCCGAGTTATTCAAGGTTGTTAAGCTGGCAATAGAACAAGTTGTCTCCGGCAACAAGGTTTCCATTTAAACAAATTGTACCATCTCAAGTAAATGAGCTGCTTGGCGTTCAATAAAAGGTACTGTTGTATATATTCGCATACATTCCTTCACGACACGATCCAGATACTTTAGTGCTGATATATTTCTATAATCTACCTGAATTTCTTTTCCTGGAGGCATTATCGTGTAGGATTCTTCAACTAACTTATCTTGGACGTCAGGGTGACGAGTTAATTCATAAAGACAGAAGCTAATACTAGATGAGACTGAATCGTGTCCCTACAATAAAGAAATATTTAAAATTATTACACACTTTTTGAATATTAATATTGCCTACTCCAAATAAAAATGTGCTGACTTCTTCACATATCTCAGCATCTGTAAGTACAGCCTTCTCGCCCTGTTCATTTAGCAGTAAGTCCAGAAAAGACCTCCTGGGGCATTCATCAAATTCCTTCTTTGGAGACTTTGTAAGTCCTGTGGTGTCTTTTTCGGTTTCAGACTCAAAGTTGATGTGTGTGTTGTTAGTCTTCGCACGTTCCGCCTTCCGCGAATTGATTACTTGGTTCGTGAACGATTTCATGCGGTGGGCGTGCGCCGCCTGCTGCCGCCCCAACGCGCTATTGTTGAACACAATTGCTGGTCGTAGTAGAATCGAAAAGAGGCGAGTCATGTGGATCTCCAAGTAGCCCTTGAGGGCTCGCACGTACGGATGTTCTGCCTCTGCTTGTGCGTTCATGTTGTAACGCATTGCAGAATCTGAATAATCATATTTACAGACTGGAATTAAAAGTAGAAGGAATACTTACCGCAAATTGTGTCCAGTGTTCATAAAGTTTAATAAAGTGATAGATATTAACGACTTCTAATCTTTGTGTACGAAGAATATCTATTAAGGTGTGAAGGTTTTTAGACATGAATGTAGAGTAGTCTTGAAGATATTTAATGTGGAAGGTTGGTGTGATGATATCACGATGTTTCCTCCAATGTGCACCTTATAAATGATTAGCGAATATTTTGAAATGAAACACTTCCAAATGTTTGACTTACCACTGCTGTTAATGAGACCGTTGCCTAGTCAGTTTATTATTATGTTGTACCCTTTTGACTTTTTTAAATATCTTGATTACCCCAAAATGACCTCCACATGCTCTGGTCTACTAGTTTTTTCGTTACCCGTTACCAAACGGAAAAAAATCACCGTATTTTTTGACAAGACCCAGTTGAATTTGGAATACATCTTTGATAAAATGCTTAACTCATAAGAACAGTGCACTGATAAAGAAATCAAAAAGTAGATACCTAATGGATATGGTTGTATCCCAAATATAAGTCCATTTCCGAAAAAAGGAATCGTTTTTGGCCCTTTTAGTGTATAAAAATCAGCATATTTTTTATTGTCTAAGGATTTAATAATTATTAGAAACCCTATTATCACTATGCTTAAAATAAAAATCGACATTTTATCTGCAAATAAAGCCAAAGTAGAACAGTTTATTGGAATGACTGCCCTTTTGAGTTATTTTTAGCAAGACTTGCAATAAAACCTTGAATAAACATACATGTGTAAAATACATATTTCCCAACTTAAATAAATATTTACAATGATAATATTACAAATTATAATTAAACACCATTCAACATTTACTTAAGTTTATTCATTTTGCTTAACCAACTTATTAAATTGTCACTTAATCACTATAGATCCCCTTAACGTAGCTTACTTTTCCGCTAATTGCCGCCAATTTACGATAAACCTATCGAATAATCTACTTATCAGTAAGTTTAAAACATTTATCACATTTATCTCTTTGTCTGATTACATGTGCATCATTCTACCGGGTGCTATTTACTTACTGTCAACTGTCACTATTGAGTAAACAAGGTAATTATTGATATTAAACCTTTGTGAATGATTTATAGTTGTGGATAAGGACGGGAGAATCAATTACTATAAATCACTCACAATTTACAATCGAAATAAAATGACTAGCAGAATTTTAAAGTTACTTGCCCGTTGAAGATTCTTTAATTTACACTCTCATCGAATCATCGAAATATAACAAATCAGATTTTTTATGACAAACTGTCATAAGTGTCATAGGGCCCACGATGCTCTTGAATGTGATGATGGAATTCAATTGGTAGTGGCAGCGTTCCAGTCTTTACACGATTGTATTAAATGTTGATATTGTACAGCAGATGGGAAGTAACAAGTCTTAACTTACCAATTGTTCGTCAGGACATGGATGAGCCGCCAATCCATTCGTAGGTGGCATGCGTGTAGGTGGCAGTGGTGGATGAGGTGGAATCTCTAATGTAGTCCCACTTACATAACTCGCACTTGGTAGACATTTTGAGCATTGTCTACGAAGAGCTGGCCGTTGACGTGATCCACGACATCTCAGAGCAAAACACAATTCACTGCCCATCTCAGCACAGAGCGATTGATGTGGTGCTGTTGCAGATCTCTAGAGAATACCACTTCAACGTCAAAAGACAAAACATGCCAATTACTAAGAACAATCACCTTTTCTGTTAATGCAATTTTCTTGCTATTATAGCAAAACTCAAAAATAGCCACAATAACAGCAAACGCCAGTCCGCAGAGTAAGACAACAAAGACACCACCAATGTTGTCAACACCCAGAGAATTCGCTTTGGACTCTTTGCCTTTCTCGTTGCGGGTGCAAGTGTCACCCGAGTTCTTCCACCACTTGTCGTAAAGCATTTGGATCTCGCCTTTTTCTTGTAGTTCCAGAATAGCTAGGGATATCTTGTCGCGCCACGGACTGCCCATTGGTGTGGCAATGCCGTAGCCTTTAGAATCGAGGAGTCCTCCGATCTGGGTTAGGTTGCAATCGCGTTGGACTATGTAATCTAACATGGTGGATTCCATAAGGAAAGCGTAGTTGCCGTCTAGAACTTTGGCTATGCCTTCTTCATAGGTGGGGACAAAAACAGATGGTTTGCGATTTTCCATGAAACGCCACATTTTTTTATAAGTTTCAATCATGGAATCCTAAAATAAATGTGTACACGAGTTAATCAGAAGGATAGATAGAAGAATAGTCTCACTCGAAAAAATGTCATAGTTGATCCACTCTCAAGAGTACCATAAGGAATTTCAGTTTGTCCGGCCAAGTCCTCGGCATTCTCAATGGGAGTGATCATTCTTTCCACTGTTAGAAAAGCAGCTAAATTTGCGGTGTATGATGAGATGATAATCAAAGTGAAGAACCACCAGATACCACCTACTATCCTGGTTGATGTTGCCTACATTAAACGAAAGAAAGTCCAATTGTAATTGTCCACAGTATTCTCTTTGGAAATGTGTAATATTTTTTGCGTACTGAAAAAATCCCATTACTTTTGTTTCAGTATAATTTTCGACCGCAATTACCCATTATAAGTTTCCGAATCGTGATCTAGCCAAACCTAGTTGATTGTGTTGTGTCCTGTGTGCAAAACCATTTACAGACAAAAAAACACCAACATTTCGGCATGCAAAGCAATTGAGTAAAGAAGTTAGTAAAAGTCAAGAAGTTAGCACAATTCAGAAACTGAGTGCACAACTCATCATGCTAGATTAATGAGGTCAACATGGTTAAACAACTACGTCAGAAATAAAAGTAGTGGGTATTTTGAAGTAACTATTTGTTATTATGGTGTTTAGTGAGTGCTTAGTTCTTGCATAAGTGTATTTATTGGTCTACCTTCGGATTAAGGTCAGACCCCTGCTGCATCAGCGTGCCGATTGTAAACCAGAACGAATTGGGCATCGAGAACTGATTCTCGACGGTCTCGTTCTCGATCTCGCACGGGTGCGGATTCTGCCATTCGTAGGGCGAGAAGCGGGCGACGATGAACATTGTTATCGACACGAGCACGTAGGCGGAGAACACGTACATCCAGATGTCCATCGCGAGCGGGTTCATGAATGAGAACAGTTTGGTTTGCGGCGATGTTGGGACCTGCAATACCGACATTTTTGAATTCATATGGAAAATATCATTCTTTCCCCCGCCCTTTCATCTTCCATTCTATGAAACAATTCGGACAGTTCTTGAAATTGCAAGTAATGGAACTTTTTCTACCTGTGTTTAAATGTTGTAAAGGCACATAAACATCAATAAAGAGAGCAAGATGCAAAAAAGAAAGTTCACAGATTATCAAGGGTCCTCTAAAATGTGCTACCTGTGGATTAACCCCGGAACATTGCCGCAACAAGGTGCCGGTAATAAACCAGAAACTGTTGGACACTGAGAACTGATTGACGAGCGGTTTGTTACGCTCCCAGGGACGAGGATTTATCCATTCATACGGTGTGAAACGTGCTAAAGCACACAGCGTAAAAGAAGACATGAAAAAAGCCCCACTTGCAAAAATCCAGATATCGAAACCCAGCGGATTAAGAAATGTAAAGAAAGCAGACTCCTTATCAGTTGGCACCTTGATTGAATCACCAAGAACAGATTTTAAAATCATCAATCCTTTGAGAGATATTGGTCGATTAAATTAACTTTTTACGACCTACCTTGAACAGAATGCTGATACCTAGGTTCATGAAGGGTTTCGTGAAGTCGATTACGCTCTCACGCGCGTAGTTTATCGTCATCGATCCGACAGCCAGGTCGGCTTTCTGGGAAACAAGCAATCGCAAGATTAATCGTGTGCTGATCTCACAAATCTCAATGGATAAATAGGAATCCAGTAATCGCGAGCATAAACATGAAACATGAGGAGTGAATCGCGATTTGAATGGAGAATGGAATCATTGTGGGATTAGCATACGGACTTCTCAACTACCTTCTTGAATATATTTAGACAGGCGACTCTAGACTAGACGTACTTATTAGAGGTTACGAGTGTTCTCTCGGTTTTTATTTTTATGAACGAGCCGAGCAATAAATTTCCTACATGACATTAACTTTGGAATATATTTACATCCCTTATATAACTTCAAATTCACACATATTACGTTACGCGCATTAAAATCCATAATTTAGGATTACCCCGATTAGAAGATTCTACCGATCTGCACCTCGACATTAATTTAATTAAATCATTAATCAGAGGAAAAGTGTCGACACCTGTGGGATTAGTTAAACTAAAATCCGAAGAGCCCTTTAGAGACGTGCTCATTATAGTTAGAGCGTGCTTGAGAAATGTTTCTGTGTTTTTTCTGGATGATTCCCGTGTGGTTTTAAAGACCTGCACTTTAATAGTTGTTAGTCGCTTCCTGCAGGGAGGTTTGCATATCGCTCTTGCAATCCAATACCATTCTTTTTAGCAGCATCCCTGTTTTTTTATATTTCATAGTTAGTATAGAAGTACTGACTAGTAGTATTATAGTGTTTGGAACTAGTGTTAGAACTGAGCGGAAGGTGTGATTCTTAATGAGCTTCGCAGAGACGCGGACGGCTGCAAACGACGAGTAGATTAACAACAAATGCGTGTAATCTGAATCATCCAAACATCCATAATGCATATAAACAAGTTTCCCCCAGAAACAAAACCAAGTGACTTCATTTGGAATTCAATGTCAAGTAAAACTGTATAGTTTTAATAAAATATATTCTCAATATAAGCAGGAATAGAAATCGATTTATGCTATTGCTTCAAACTGAATCTAGTTACTACTTTAATCCAAATTATTTCAATGGAATCCATTAATCGTAAAGGAAAATTAGGTTAGTGTGATTATTGTAAAGCACAAATTTTGTTCATAATTAGCACTTTCTTAGTAACTGTTATATTCTAAAATAATCACATTTTTCTCTACTTTATGTAATCCTCTTGTGCATGTCAATTTCGTCTGATATTTTTTGCCTAACCATACTTGGAGTATTCTGTTTTAAGTATTCATTGTCATAGTGTACATGCTATTTTATTGTACTATTCTACAACCTTGCCTAGACCAAATCCATCAAATAATAAATTAACTCTTACTTCAGAATTTTAGACTGTTTATGCCACTTTACCTTATCCATAAGCTGCCTGACTATCCCATTCCACTCTCCTGTCTCCAAATCAATGGCCCCATACTTCCCATCAGGGACAAGCTCAATACGATACTCGAAGCCCACCATACCAGCGATCTCCTCCAGCAAATCAATGCAGAAGCCTTCATAGCGCGCATTGCCCACCAAATTAGGCTGGCTCTTCATCATGACGTACGGCTGCTCCTACCGGAATGGAGCGCGCACCAAGTGCGATAATGAGCAACAAGCTGATTACAAGCAATTACGATACTAGCACTCTCAATGTCAGCAATCAACAACAGCAACACAAGCGTCAAACACAAATCAGCATGCGGATGTTGGCGGATGTTCATTGACCATTATGACATTAGGGGGTTTGATTAAGGTTGAGATTGGGATCGACGATTACATGCGTCATGAGCTGAGCGACCATTCCATTCCATTCGCCTGTATCCGGATCTTGGGCGCCGTATTTCCTATCGGGTACCAAGTCCAGAAGGTAGTCGAAACCTACTTCTCTAGAGATGCTTTCGAGGATGTCGACGCAGAAGCCGTAGAAGCGACCATTACCGGTATAATTTTTACCCCAATGCATCATGACATAGGGTGTTTCCTTAAGGAAAACATGCAAGCAACCAAATAAGACAAAAAAAAATTAAACAGATGAGATGATATGAATATCATGCTGACAATTGATTATTTTACGGCATTTCCACTTACAAGAATGGTTATCACAACCAGGGTAACATTCATTGTCCCAGGATCAAAAAATGCTGATCTGTCAGTAATATTAACCCCCACTGCTGGATTCCACTCTCCCACTTTGACCAAGGCGTGTTGCTTAAGTTTGAGAAGGTCCAACTTGAATTGAATACGCCTTCCCTCTTTAAACTCAATCGGCCCACTGAGTCCTTTGAATTCAACCTGCAATCTCAACACAATATGCAATCACTTTTTCCAAACCATCATATATTGTAATCACTTGATCGATACGTTGAAAAAAGTCAACTCAGTTTATCCAAAATTCTTCTCAGCAGAAAAAAAATTACCATTGAATAAGAGAATAGAAACGTCGAGTGCGCTGCGTGACAAACTGTGATCTTTTTTGCTCTTGATGACGCGTACTTTATTAAACGAGTGCTTTTCATGACCCTCTAAAAGAAGCGCTATCGAGCTATGCTCGTCGACAAATTGCTCGCACTTTATTTGCGATTTTTTTACATTGAAGGAATCATCGAAAGTGGAAAATGTCATTAATAATAATTGAATTACGTTAGAAGCAGAAAAAAGTTTCCAAAAGCTGCATGCCTGACCGGAAATGTAACGAAGCAATGTTCGACACTTTGACATTTATCCGAGAGTATGACATGTGTTTCCAAAATTTACTGCCCTATGAGCTGTTAGAGTTTTTAGCGGGCGTCGTGAGTCATAACGTTTATAGCACGGGATGGTGGAATCGTTAATTAAATTTCATGCTCATTGTCGCCACGTGCATTAGCGTTTTGCGTGCGTTCATTTACCACGGCAGCGGTACTCAATTTAAGCGCACGAATAGTACGAACGCAATATGCTGCATTGTAAGTGCGTGCGATTTGTGTGAATGATGTGAATGGGACGCTCATGAAGTTAAATTGTTTGGAATCGCTTTTTGTTCGTTTCTTCAACTAGCATTGAGCAATTTATTAACTTGTACAACTGGCAATTGATATAACTTTAAGACTATAACCTCTTCCAAACAGCACCAAATTTACAAAAACATTACAAAAATGTGCTAATAATAATCGGTAAGTGTGCCAAGAGTGCATTAAAATTACAGGCTTGAAAACTTTTGGAATCAGCGAGGGAGTTAAGAAAAAGATAGAAAGATCCTTAAAAATTGAACATGCAAAGTGAATAATTATAATTATACTAAAATCCAAGAATTTGTACAAACTGTAGTTTAGGTGGTGTTCTCATAAATCCCTAGAATGTACAAAGCACGCGTACCACTCTGGGTTGTTGTTTTAGGGTGCGTTCCACGTAGGGGCATTTTTCTAGTGTTCAATGTATTCATTAAGCATTTAAACCGCTGATAATAGCTGATTGTTTGAATCAGAATCCTTGTCTCGGCACCGGAGGACTACTCAAGACCTTCGTCACAATATCGGCAAACACTCGGTTCCTGCTTAAAACGCTTGATGCGACAAAAAAATTGGAAAAGTAGTGTTGCATTAGGCAACTCCTACTGAGTCAAGTAAACACACTTTCATTACATTTCAAACGTATATTTGTTTGCTATATGTGTTCATATCTGCGTCTACACTTTTTTATGTTTTCACACATTTCTTGAGTATCTGTTCACGAATTGTTAGTAAAAACAACTAAATAATCTAATAATATTTACGGAAGTTATGGGACAATATATCGAATCGCAATCGAAATTTGGCCAAACACTAAGATTGAAATAAAAATATAAGATCAACCTCACGAAAATTTGAAGAAAACCGTTCCTTCAGCACATCATGATTCATCTACAGTGTAATCATTTAAATATTCTGAGAGCAAATTATAGTCAAAGAAAGAAAATTTAAGCTAAAATTAGAGCACTGAAGTAAAAAATTAAAGCAATAAAGCAAAATAATAGTTTCCCAATGAAGGTTTTTCAAGAATAAAACATGAAATATACTTGGCTGTGGTTCAAAATCAAGAATAAAGATTGACAAGACAAGCGCTCAAAAAGTATGAAATGTTTCCTGTCAAAGGAATTACCAGCAATAGCTTGATATATTGCAAAAATTTATATGTTATTCATTTAGAAAAGAAAACAATGTCGTCAAAATAAATACTCTTCAGGATATTTTTCCATTCCTTTAAAATGTTTCCTTCACTGTAAATTGTAAATTGAACCAAAAAAATAATTGTGTGACTTTTGTTGTGTACTTTGTAAGAATCCACCCACTAAAAGAAAAGACAGTTAAACACGCTTCGAGCAACGACAATGAAACACCAGCGCTAGAAATGGGGAAAGTCGTCCACAAGATTTCTCGCCATTCTTATAATTATACAATTCACTATTGTAGTGCATACAAGACTCTTAATACTTCTCTGTTCAATTCATATTGTTATTTTGTTATGTTTGAACCGTACTGAAACGATGCCGGATACCGACACCGTACTTGACCTTCATTCTATTATACTGCATCAACTACCAGCGTTATTAGCAGTTATTGAGACTAAAACCGGTTGTAATGTATACTACTTTGAATATACCCCCAGCAGGATTTAAACCTGTGTCCCCAGAATATGCACCTCGCTATCACTGCTACAGTCAGACGCCTTACTCACTGCGCTACGGAGCGGGGCCTCAATTTATATGCATTCGTCTTTAGAGTAAGCTTCAAGAAAATGAAATTTTACCAACACCAGAAGTACACTACACTTATATTAAACATTCAAGCACATCACAAACACACTAACATTTAGTCCTAGACCAAAGTTATCACTGTAGAGTTATCACGTAAAAATGAAACAAATTAAAGAAAACTACCAATAAGTAAATTCCTAGAGTTGCAGGATATTGTCCAATAGTAAATACTGAGAGTGGTGACTTATTTCAATAAATCATTCACTACTTCTGTTAGCAATCGCAATCTTGTTGATGTTGACATTTCTCTTGTTGACATTTTAGCCCGGAGAGCGTTTAATCGCATTAACATAATAGCAATTACAAACTTAGTCAAGTTCACTTAAAGCACTTAGTACGCTTACAACTACTCTTGAGTTCGTCAGCGCCAGACTTAAATCAAGCTGTTGTTATGATGTCAGCCAAGTTCTTCAACATCAATAACTAGGCAACCCAATTTACACTAAATTTATAATCACCATAAGTATCCTATATTATTATCAATCAAAGTTGCATACCTTTGACTCTTTGACTTATTCAATTCAAGATCGTCACTTGAATCTAAAGACTATCCTCGAATTTCAGCATTAATGCTGTTGTGTATTTTATGTGCTGTGTTCTCATGCATTATGCAACATTGAGTGCCATGAATGCATCGTGGTTCCAAGTGACGAAACTTGGAATTGCTCAGAGTTGGAGAAACGACGCGAATTATATGAGTATAAATAGCGAGGGTGTTGGCGAAGATAAACTGCCGGATTTAAGCGAGTGCGTGATGGTTTTTGTCAACTCGAGTTGCATCTCTGTTTGCGTTCCTTCGCATTTCAGCACTCAGAATGCCACGCTTGTACATGGATTGAGCTTACGTTGTACGTTTCACGGTGCTTAGCACGCTCAGAAGATTGCAAGTACCACGAGGTAAGTAAAACTAACAGGAGGGAAAACAAATAAAATAAGGAAAATGTGAATTTGTAGCTAAAGGTGTTGAGCATAATTTCTTATCTCAGTCCAAAATAAAAATGAATTAAAAGAAACACCATACTAAAGGAATAATCCCATGTAATATTTCTTGTCGCTTAGTAAAAACCAAAAAGTATGCTTCACTAACGCTGCCAAATTAGCCAATTATGTAAAAAACATCCTCCCTATCGCTAAGGGAAAAAACTTTAAATATAACTTAATAACAGGCTAAAGTTTCATCTCCAGCTTTGCATTCCATCGTATTTTATCGCATGCTTCATCAGAGGGGAAAAATAAATTTGAATAATTAGAATATTGAAGAGGTTCTTGTATTCTTTTTTTCTTCTATTCTCCTCTTACAGGCCTCTTTTTATTTGCGTTCTTCTTTTGCTTGTGGACGTCTTGAGAGTCTCATGCTTGTCAAGCAAATTAAAATCTTTTCTGCGAGAAATTTCCGATTCTGACGTAATACAGGCAACCAACTGAACGTCAATAGGATCAAGAGTAACAGCCGGTTGCCTGCCTTGCCCATTGGTCGGGGAGCGTGAAGAGAAGAAGTCATGCTCTACTCACCGCATTGATGTAATTAATGAGACTTAGGCCGCCGTCCCAGGGCTGCTCCCTGTCGCAGGACACGTTCGACAGCTTGAGGGTATGCGATTGCTCCAGAGTTTGCAGCCCGATAGAGAATACAAATACTGAGTCGTACATCAAAGCTGCTTCCGCCTGGAAATGCAAAAATTTAGAAAAAGTTATGGGAATTTATTTAAAATACTTGAACGTTATTTTATTAAGGGTTGTGTATTAATATTTAATAAAGTGTAATAATTTTTATGTTTTTGTTTTGTGTTGGATTTAGAAACATACTTCGGGTTGAACAAACAGATTAAAATAAATATATATTATCATTTTTTAATACAATTATCTTCTATTCGCAAGTTGAATTATTTCAGCCTGGATAACTTAATGTGGGATGGTGCCAATTGTATAAAAGCAACTGACCATGTTGGAGGTTGCTTTGACGTTGGTTTTGGCAGTATGCACGTGCTGTGTGTTTTCCGGACATTTGCACGGCCATTGGTGCTAATAAATCAGCACGCTTCCTGGATCACTGCGTTTCCCAAATGAGAGTAGTTCCCAAAGCAGGTACAAAGTAAAACATCGTCCCGTTTGCTGTCCTCAATCATGAATTATTCGTTCTAGAGATATAACTCAATAATGTAAACTTGGAATTGAGGATTTCTGTTATTACCCTGGACTTGCGGCAAATTTTAAAACATAGTTTGCATGTTTGCAGTTATTGATGTTAGTCGGTAAATCTTTGTAGCGTGAAATTTTATGGTTTCCGTTTCATGTTAATCGACAATATGACTGCTATTCGATTAGTGCGTTTAATCTCGTATTTCGCGCCACCTCGTCCGGTGGCCCGCGGATTGATTTTCGAATTATTGCAGCTGGTCGCGTGCAAATGAGGAAAATTTCCGTCTTTCATGTCAGGCACGCTTGAGGCGCAATTGTAATAATAAATTAACCAGAATCAAAGAAACACGTATCATTAGAATTAACATAATCAATGGGCAAGAATCTAAAGCAATTATTTTCAGAAGTTAGTCTCCAATTTCAGGATGAGCTTTTAATTTGTTAATTAAAGCATGACAAATTCCAGAACCATGTCTAAGTTGATCAAATTGCAAACTGAAGCATTCAAATATTTTACATTTTGTGTTGTTGTTGTTGTTGTTGTTGTTGTTGACAATTGTGTTTTTCACAAAAACCACATCCTTTATCAAAAAATAACGCATTCTTATCTCGTACAATTTAAACTTAAATTAAATATATTCCTGTGGGTTTTGCGGTTTTCTGCTCGGCGAATTGTGGAGAATGCTAAGCATGCGAATGGCGCTGAAATGCGAATATGATAAAATCGAAAATGGAATGTTGACGGCGAGTTAGCTGGAAGCCATATCAATATAGACCGACCTGAATAAATGATGAATTGAAGGCCACCGCCGGCGCTGGCGGCTGATAGCGCGCCATATCTCGCAGCACCTCTTTTACGCTCAGGTCATCCACGTCGACCACGCGGAATGCAGTCATGTTGACAAAGTTGTATTTGAAATCTTCCAAATCAAATGTCTCAATGTCGAACGTAGTGAAGAGATAGTGATATTTGTAGTCGTTCATTTGTAACTGTAATATCTGCAAGGACCAAGCAAAGAAAACACAAACTAAAATTGTGACAAATGATTATTTGATTGTTAGCCATTTAATACTCTGTGCTACCAATAAAAATGAGATTTAATCGATTTTCAGGAATGGCTTACTCCTTTGAGGAAGTGATGCATGTTTGTCGGCTTTGTGTCAATGACAATGTTGTGAATCTCCTTGCTTTTGATCTCTTTGAGAACGGCACGATATGTGTCCGGATCGGCCTGCCGGATGTGGATCTCGAGGTCCTGGTTATGTGGTGAACGTACCAGTTCGCGAAGTTTTATAAGACCTGCACAATCAAAAACGAATCCTAACTTAAAAATCCATCAACAAACTAACTCTATAAACTTTAAATGATATATTTTACTAACCATAATCCTCTTCGTAGATGATTGCAACGCGAGTCCAATTCAGAAACGACATTACGTCTTGAAAAGCAGCATTAAGGAGATGTTGCGCCGGATGTAGATTAATGGAGAACTCCCGGACATCTGTGTCTAAATCCAAGCGCGCCTCCAGGTGCGGAATGTCGAGAGCATCGCAAATCGAGTGAATATGAGAGCCCAGCATTGGGTCGGAAGGGCCAAAAACGGCTTGGACACCAAAACGCACTTGATTGCAAGCTGAAACCCAAAATAAATCTTCAGTTGCAGCAAGGCCTCCGCACTACTTCACATAAGTGGGTGTTGAGGTTGCAAGTTTTGGGACAGTTGGAGACGTTAGAACTGTATAAATCAGGTGTTCTGGGACTTGTCATACTTTTGCGTAGTTGACGATGAGCTGGGAGTCGACTGGATTGGAAGTGAATTGGAAATGGTCCAAGTCCGCTTGGAAAACAATATTAATGCCAACTGCGCATCAGTGACACCAGAAGGAGGGAGTATTGCAGTTGAGCTTGAAGTTGAAACCCCAAAAGCGCTAGAAACGAATTACTCTAGACATGTTTTATTAAAACGTTCTTTCTGTGATTTCTATTAGCAAATGGCAACATTTAAGTAAACTGATAAATATTAGAAGCAAGCTCTATGCAAGTTTTTAAAGACTTTGACTTTGAATCTATTCCATACGATGCTCCCAAAAACAGATTTTTCTTATTTCAAAATTAGAAATCTGAACCATTTAGAAAATTAATTATTCTACAATTCTCCAGGAGCCAACATCTCTGAGCATGTCTAGGTTTCTCAGAATTCGCTTACTATACTCTTCGTAGACAACGATAATAATCTGCACCAGCAGCATGTAGTCTGAATTCTATGTAGTATTCGGCACTGGATTTCCGGTTGCTGTAGGCCACCTCCAACTAAATAACTTCGTTAAGTGCATTTTGGAACACATCCAAAAAGGTCCCGAAAGCCGCTTTCGCCGCCTACACTTACAACCTCCTGCAGCAGCCGAAAATCGCCGAAATTCGATTAATACATGTAGACATGAGCACTGCACATTGAACACATAACATTTGAACATGACCTACAAGGGCAGACCGCAAATTGCGCTGAGCTCAAGCTTTTCAAACCTCCAGTAGCTTCCAGAACAGTAAACGTGTAAAAGCCCTAACGTGGAAATGATTTCAAGATTCATGTCCGGTTCTCACAATTATGGGTTTGTTTGCGGTGATACATATCGGAAAACTTCTTCAGAGTTGCATCAATCTCGCAGTCAGCGTATCAATCAGAAAGCAAACGTGATGTTATTTAACATTGCGATTCAGCGATTGGAGTAAGGAATTTAATAAAATTGGAAAATGGTTGAGATGCAGGTAGGCACAGTTGGCTGTTTCGAAAGTTGCAAATGGGAATTATGTGAACTTTGTATTAGGTTTTCCTTTGTAGATTATAGTTTTTTGTTTTTATTTTAAACTTTGCGCAGACTGGATATTGGTGCAAAGTTTCAGACTTTGATGTTGTATAGCAAACATTTCAATAACAGACAAACAAAATCTGTTTGATTTTTTTTTTAAATATTAAATTTATTTTAAATTTTACTATAATTACACTTTGCGGTAATAAACTTTTCCTAAAATGTGTTAATTCGTGGTTCTACAAAAGTAACACTTAAATAAAGGTCTAAGATCTTTAAACTCTTTGTTTCATTAAATGGATAGATTACGCAAATTTCCTTCACGTATTATTGTTGTGTAGTAACTCCCGGATTGACTTGTTATTAAAAAGTCGTTCCAGGTGAAAAGCGAGTGAAACGCTCGGATCGCTTAGAGTGCAGCAATTAAACTCACGTCGCGTGCATCCAAACTTCCAACGGCCTTACGAAGTGCAACGGATACTTTGAAGCCATTAACGCGATTAAGTGGGATTCACTGGATACACTTCTCAAATTGCTATTCAGCTTCAATTCACCCGCATCATCTTTCAATCCGAAATCGTAAATTTCCAAAGATCCAAATTGCTAATAAACCGAAAGCCATAAACCCAACATCAATTTTCCACAGATTTAATTAAATCATCGCAAGAAATAAAATAGCAATAAATCATATTTTTGCGCAAAATAAATTTGATTTGTTTGAGGCCTTCTGAAAGGACGCAAAGCATAAAATCTGCTCGGAGAAAGCATAAGTCTTTATCACAACAGATTTCTTTCCTAATTTGGGGAATCGTAAAGTAGCTTGTGACCCGATTTGAGCTTTGTGTTTTCTCTTTACGACTTGAGAATCCTTCTCAATTTTGTTCAAACGGGAAATTTTTCAAAGGCGTCATCTGTATGGCGTAGATAAATAGGAAAGTAGTGTAAAGTATTTTATAACATTGTCAACACTAGTAATGTAGAGACCGTGCTTTTCACAAGCACTACATAAACTAAAAGTAAAGGAACTAGAGCAAGGCAAAGTATAACGTACATTCTAAACATTTTTCATAGTGCGTTCAACACTGTTCAGAAAGGTTGACGTGACTTGTGGAAAACGCTTAACGAAAAATATGACGGAAAAAATATAGCCAAGTAGTGAGAATTAAATTGATAAGTTAGTCGTCAAAAAATAAATTTACAAGAAACTTGTTAGTTATACCTAATCTGATTAATTTAGTTTGAAATCAAGATTGAGAAAAAAAAGTTGTAATTTATAACTTCTTCAAGTTGTCAACAACTTTCGCAATTTCTCAAATTAAGCAATAATCTTACATACTTGATAGCTTACAAATGATTAAATTTTAATTCAAATTTAGTTAACATCTTACAAGCCTCAGCTTGACCCCAAACGTCTTGCTGTTTTCCCTAACCGAAAAAACTTTTGCATTAATTTCTATCAACCCTTGAAGACTTACAGACTCCTTCCTGTTGGCCTAAACGCGCAGTTAATCATTCGGCTTAAATAGCTAGAAGTTTCCTTCAACTTTCTCTTCTTCGATTCTTCTTTTACTTCTACTTTTAATTTAGGTTTCCTATTTGTAACCAACAAACATTCCGAACTTGCTTGATTTTCGATCGCTTTAGTTGGTTAATTACATTAATTGACATGTTCGCTATTCTACTTATGCATTTGTAACTTTTCGTCAATAAAATACCAGTGGATGACACGGATGAGTTTATGCGCTCGGTGCAGCTATAAATAATTGCGACTCGCAATGTAATGCAACGAATGCAGCCTGGTGCGATTAATATTTTCGCGTTGCCACAGCTTGATTGAACACATTTGCAAAACACTGCGTTAATAATGAATGGTGTTCGTGGAAAAAGCAGACTAGGAGAGTAGTCTATATATATTGCGTCATAAATAACATGCGTTAGTCTTCATTTTTATTAACCATGAAAATAATCACATCATTTTTTATTCAAATAATCCAATCAATTTAATTTAATATTTTCTACCTTCTCGCAGTCAGAAACTATTGTAAAAAGTCAATTATCGTAATTTCACAATTCAATTCCTAAAATGTTTCTCCCTCACTTTTTTCGGTCTCACACTTGTGCTAACGTGCCACGCAGTAGATCGCATGCATTTTCCCATTTTCCAGCATTTAAATCGTTGCCGCAGAGGAAATTACTCTTGAGTTGATGGGCGCATGAAATATTCGTATAAAGAAATACGCGGCGTCGCACGTTTGGATGGCTGTTTTCTTGTTCAACTCGGATGTCTTCTGAAGGCTCCCAAAGGCTTTGTCAACTACACTCAATCTTGCGCTTGCCTTTTTCCGCAAGCTGGCGACGCAAAAGATGGAATGCAGTGGTAGAGTGAAAAGTTTAAGAAAAGCAACTTGTTTTATAAAAATCTAGCCGACTGGAGATGTAAAGAAAACACAATTTGTAAAAAGTGCTAATATAAAAAGAATTATGGAGATAATTCTGAATAAAAAAAGAAGCATGGCGTATTTAAATCATTATCTCTAATACAAATTTAAACAGATAAAATTTGTTTTTGACAGTGATTTATCGGGTTTTTAATTCTACAGAAGAAGCAAATCAACTGAATTAAAAGTGAACTGACGCAAGAACATTGAGAAATAAACTTCCATCCATCAATCATCTTGTTGAGAAGACTACCGTAATATATTTACAAATGCGCCGGCGGCAGGGGCTGGCACATCGTGCTTGACAGCAGATTGCGTACGATCGGCGCAAAGATATAATCCGAGAGCTGAATGTTTGATCACTTTTCCTGACGCCTGTTAGAGCAAGTCTAAACAAAAGCTAAACTTGGTGAAAATGTAAACTAGCGGATAAACCTTCATTTAAAAATATAAAACTATACCAAGAATGCCAAATGTGTTAGTAGTGTTGAGGAAATTGATTTTTGATGTTTTATGAAAAAATAGAATAGTAGTAGATTAATTAGAAAAATTACCTTTTTTGCTGGCATGAAAACTATCATCTTTCGGAACATACTGTATATCATAGACAAGTGAGGTATGTGACAGAAGGGTTTTATCCTTGTTGATCTGGTGCACTGCATAGCGAAATGCCAACTCGGAGATACCGCCTTTTTGCTCCTGCGTAAAAATTGCCCCTGTGCACACAAATAGGATTAACAAAATTAAATTCAATTAGAAGCTACAATTAACTGCATTTTATATCAAATAAAGTCATTTTTGATTTTTGACAATAACGTATTTTACTGATTTTCTTCAATTAACTGCTTATCAATGTTTTTGACGAATACTCCAAATAAAGACATGATTTTCTCTCATATAGACAAGATATTCTCTTCACTTCAATATCAATAAAATTGACATGTTTTTACTGCAGTGTGATTGCAGCCATTTCATCACAGTTACAACTCATCCTAATGCACCCCTATTATATGCGCAATATATAAGAATGTTATTTGAACTTGATGAGCTTGCTTTCAATAAAAGCCATATATGTCTCTTTCTTTCTAATGTATGTTATTCAACGCAAACAAGGTGTTTATGGCTGTGTTTACTTCCGTCCTATACGATGCTCTTAAGGTTTGCATTGCAACGTAGGGCACTGCTTTCAAATTGCATGTAATACGATTTTGCATTAAGGCTGTTAATGTTTTTCTTTCTTATTTCCTATTTCCCATCAAAGCCAGAAGCAGCGAAAAGGAGGCGCGGAAGTAAACATGAAAGTTGAAATACAAATACGAATGAATGGGAATAGATGTAAACAAAAGAAAATCAACACAAACACCTTAAAAGGTTGAATGCGTTGCAATGTGTTTTACAAGGCATTCAGACGCTGGTAACTATTTTAGATTTGTTGCGAAAATTTATTACATTGAATACGTATGAATTAAATTCTAAATTGTGTATAACATGTGATTTTATACTGAAGTTTGAACATAAGAACATGTAAACAAACTAAAGTTGAAGTGTGCAACTGGAAATGTCTATCTGAGAATGTCTGGAAATTCAGCCGGAATTTCAACACTAACAGAGGAACTTAGACCTAAACGTCGTATTGATAATTTAATTTCAAATTCTCATTTCCTATCGCATCAAGATGCACGGAAGCAAATTTGCAAGATGACATCCTGCTATCTTAAAAGTTCATTCAACAACGAATTATTTATTTTTGAAATTCAAAAGATTCAAGTCTAAGAAGAATCTTTCTCAGATATATTATAATACCTTTTGCAACTATTTTTTTGTTAAAAATATAAAATATATGTTGAAAAATACTTCTTTTATTTGCAAAGATAAACGTTCTTATTTCTTGTCTTGGTTGATGATTATCTCTTGAGAAACAAAAGAACAGATAAAACGCAAGAAATCAGAAAGCAGCTGATTATTTGAGGCGCATTTATTACGTCGTAAGTGCTGCGTGCGGAGGCGGTTTCTAATGATTACGACCTCTTAAGCTTTTACTCAGCACAATTAAGCAAAGCTCTTAGCACAACACGTAGCTGAAGACTTGAGAACATTAGAGTAGAAATCATTAGAAACAACCAAAGAAAACACTAAAAATTTAACCTAATTTCTATTATTAAATAGAGATTCTTTAAAGTATAGGTCATTTAATTTATGTATATATTTAAAGTTAAGTTAAGGTTAATTTTAGAAAACATTACAAGCAATTACTTAAACTAACTCCTACAAGATATTCATGTTTTTTTCGATATTTTTATATTAGATTTTAATTTAAAAAACTACAATTTTATGCAATTGATTAAATTTGCTTTTAATATATTTATAACTCTACTCCGCTTTACACACGTTGTTTTTATTGGATTGTTGCATCCTTGTTTCCGGATCTTTTTTTCCAAGTGAGTCTCTCCATCGACAGTAATTCAATCTCAGATTTTTCTTGTTAACTGAGGCGCCTGTTTTCTGATGCTTTAGTATTTTAGTGCATTAGGGCGGCTGACTGGCAATATGTTACCGTCGCATCAAAACAGCGTTTTAAGCCCGGCGCATTCGCCAATGTAAGACGTGTCTATAAATGCATTGACTATTTATTAATATTTGTTAATAAATACAACACTTCATTTTAAAGAATATAACAAATAAATCAAATTTAAATTTTGAATATTGTTGTTTGCGACATAAAAAATTTAATATTGTTTTAAAACACTAGAAAATTTAATGCAAATATAAAACATCATGTAATTAAATAAAAATAATATTTTTAAATCATTTTTTTACATAAAATAGATTTTTAAACACAATTTTAAACAAAACATCAAAAATAAAAATTAATGGCCCAAATACAATTACACCGCAATGATGTAGAAGTATGTACCCTCGACCTAGTGTTCATACATTTTAAATTTAAAAAAACATTCAACAATTTACGTGTGTTATAGTACCACATTTTGTGATGACGAGTTTTCTACGCTCGAGGGAATTAAAATATAAAGATTGTTATCCTTTATACATTCCACATTGCTTCTAAATTTATATAATACTTGTAATAAATATATGTAGATTCTGTTAATCTCCCAATTTATATTCAATGCAGGCTAAAATCTCATATAACTATGATATTGCCAAAATTAATTACTATTTTATTTCTATTTAAAAATACGCTGTATATCAGCATAAAGGTGATAGTCATATGAAATTCAAAGCTTTATGATTTTCCGGCTTTGTGGCTGCAATTGCTTAATGCCTTCCAGGCAGAAAATCTTTTGAAATACATTCTTTGCGTGAGATTCATGTACGCAACCTGCTAATAGCGTAAACGTAAAGATAGTCACAAGTTGGTAGCTCTAGAATTTAAGCTTTAATATCTTAAACTTTAAGTTTTGATTCACCCGGTTCATTACAGAAACAAATGTTTTACAAGAACTTGTTAACATTTCAGTAGAGAATTAAAGTTTTGTTTAAGATTGGTTATCTTGACCATTTTAGTGAAATTTATAATTTAACATTTAAAAGAAGTAAAAACAGTGCCTGACGCATAAAAGAATTCAAGAAAAGGCGATAAGATGTAGATTGTTAAATAGAAGAAGAAGAAGTTGATTTATTATATTATCATGCATGGGTCACAAAAAAAATTGGAAAAAGTTTCAAGAAAGAAGCTAAAAGAACTCTATTTGATAAATGGCACATTGTGGTCAAAAATTACATGGGTGAAATATAAGATAAAGAAATCTGAGAGCAAAATCAATGGAAGTGATACTAAGGAAAAGTTATCTCTTGAGAAAGATATGAAAAAGTAATTGTATAACGTAAATATAAGAAATGCTGATGGAAAAACTTGGTAAGCTAATTTTCACTTGTTTTAATACACTCACCTATCTTAATTACTGGGGGTAAGGCGGCGGCGACCGCGAGTAGTCCAACGACCACCCCCAAAGCGGCCGCCCACCACCGCATGGCTCATGATGGGGTAGAGAACATCATAATTACAATCTGCAAATAAAGTAAAAAATATTCTTTTACCAATATTGTTATCAAGTTAGCATCTATAAAAGTAAAAAATGGTGTAGTGACTATTAAGACACGGTTCTTGGTCGAGAAGGTGGAAGACCTTTAAAGAGGACTCTAAAGACTGATTCTCCTAGAAAAAAAATTGAATGGCAATAATCCGCAGAATTAGTAAAGCCATAATAATATCTATAAAGTATGATTTTAATTAAAGAAATTTCTGAAATGGTCATATTCACACAACTTCCAGGTTCATAAATCACACCAAGCAGGAAAAAATCCTAATAGGATGTAATAAACATGAAACAAAAAAAAAAAAAGAAATGTGGTAATGACTGGAACAAAAAGAGATTTACAAACAGTTCATAATAGAAGGTTCACACAATGCGTTTTTATTCCGTGTCTTGTATATTGTGTTACGGTGATGACATGCATTTAATGAGAAAAATACATAAATCTAGTGTAACTCAATTAGACACTGATAAACTCTACATGAAAATCACTCAGATTATGTAGAAAACTACAGTGGCGGTATCTTATGATTACATAATAAAAATATTTATGTATTTTAATATTTTCAATATAGACAACCTAAAATGCATAAACTATTTTTTTCTCTTGACATTGCACATGACTCTTTACGATTCAGCCTTCCCCAAACTGAAAAAAACGATCATGACCACTGTGCTCGGCGACTAGGCGCCCCATAAAATCTAATAGTGACGTCCGCCATTGCACAGACTTCCGGGACGCAGCGCAATCGGCAGTTAGTTGAAAATAAAGTAAATGCACGCTGTATCTATAGACGCTCCAGAGTCTCCAGTCTTGGAAAAGCGTAAGACACTTCTTGCGCGCCTAACAATCCAAGAACAAAAACTATTATTAAAGAAAAGAAGCAAAGAAGCTTATCCATCGTTAGGTCATTTTCATTGTTTCGAAACGATTACAAATACTTCTTACAAATTACAAATATCTCCCGCAATGTAAATAATTATGCAATAAGTCAAATGCGAGGTTCTCTTAAATAATAAATGATACTAATCAAAGCTTTTCATCAGCTAACTTTTGTCCTACATACTTGCAAAGATTGACAAAGTTAGCGATAAAAGATCTATTAATTTATTATCATTGTGTTTAATATAAATTATTTATTTATTGTAAACAAATTCTAAAATATATTTAGTACTTGTCTTAGTTAGCCCCGCTCCGTAGCGCAGCCGGTAAGCCGTCTGACTGTAGCAGTGACATCGAGAGATACGGGTTTAAATCCTGCTGGGGGTATATTCAATATAAAATATGCTCTCACAGAATTCAGTCCCAATAACTGCTAATAACCCTGGTCGTTAACGCAGTATAATGAAATAGAGGTCAAGTATGGTGTCGGTAATCGGCATGGTTGCAGTACGCTCCAAAAATAATAAAATAACAACTTGTCTTAGATATCTTTCAAAAGCAGCGTCTACTTCTTTCGCTGCCAATCTGAAGGAATTAATTTTGGTTATTCACTTAGTTCTATGCCTTAAAAGCAAGCAGTTCGATTTTTTGACGCACTTACACTTTCCTCCGGAAAACTATAAAATATATTGCTCGGAATGCCGTAAATCTCGGTGCAAACACCGAAAGGGATAAGAGTTTGCCTACACAGACCTAACCTACTAACCACGCAGTTGCCGATTACCAGACAAGTGGCTTGAATGTAGGAAAAAGCAAAACGCTTTCGAATGCGCATTCCAATTCTGAGATCTACTACTAGCGACGTGGTGATGAAGAGATAAAGAAAATTTCCCACCGATCTTGCAAGAAAGCAAATGTAGAAGAATAAAAAAAAATAAATGATATATTATCTACACAAGCAGAAGGAAGAAAAACAAGTTTTAAAAACAAAAGATTCCAACAAATAAAATGTTGATTGCCATGTAATCTATAGAAAATCGACCTTATTCTTCAAACTACCACCAGAAATACAGGTTATGCACCAATTTGTAGAAAAAATTAAAAAAAAAAGAAACAAAAAAATGCAGCAATCATTTCCTGATTGATATTGACTTCCAATTCTTTCCAAATCACAATCAACGTTTTTTTTCTACTCCACTTCCTTTAATTTCCACGGATAATTTAAATTAATCCCTTAAAGTCACTGCATCTTATTCTTAAGCATTACTCATCCAAACTTTGTTTGATAAAGGACGCGACGATTAACACATAATCTAACGATACTTCTAGCGTCTTAATCTCGCCTCGTTTTACTGCTACCGCTAGCTGGAAGCAATTTGCAGTGACATTTTGACTTTTATTGTCATCGTCAGCAGCGTCAAGAGTACTTATTACATTGTTCGCGGCGGTTCTTAACGCCGCACGCAAACGTCCCCGTAGAAATTGTAGATTGTCCTGTGCTTTGGTGACAAGAGCAGAAGAAAACATTGCAGAGTGGCGGATGCGGGGTGAGAAATTGCAAAAAGTTTCACGACGCGCACAAGCCGGCAAGCGCGCTCCTACTATTGTATGAATAAAATTGAAGATTAATTTTTGTTGCAATTAAAACTTGTTGACGTTGCTAATTGTCGGAATTTTAGACCAAGTGGCTGAGATAAATTGCGAGAGCTTCTCTTGCGAGAGAATCTCAAGTTTTGAAAATCGAAGTGTGACTAAAATTTGATATTCTTGTTAGAAAATTTAAAATAAAAGTAGAGATATCTTACGTTTGATGTTTTGGTTTGGCTTCATCAGGAATTAAACAAGAAAATATAGATTCTTATCTTGTTTCAATTTCAGCTCTTTCTTTGTGTTCATATTCCACTTAAATTTCTAACTTGTTATGCATTTTTTCCATACACGTGCCAGTACGTGACATGCCGTCAGCTTGTACAAACATGACCCTTTTTCTCTATTTTTTATATTCTTATTCTATTGCTATTGTTTTGGCTCCTTGAAAAAAATACAAGTAAATATCACCACCAACATGTGTTGTTATAGTACTTTCCCAAATGCAGGAATAAATAAATTATCTCTAAGCTCAGCAAAATATATATTAATATAATTTGTTTTTAAAGCGTATTTTTTGCGTTTGCATTTATATGCCCGTCTTGAAAATGCCGCGTTTAATTTCAAATTAATTCCGAATGAAATACGTTAATAGAAACGAGGAGAGATACGAGATATTAAAGATATAAGAAATAAATTGAAACTGACAGGAAAGTTGACAAAAATGTTAAATGACTTCCAGAGAGTATGTTTTCTGGATCTTTTTTTGTTGGTTTTGTGTTTGTTTGAAATGCTGGTTATCTTAATGTTGTTTTCATTTTTCCATCATTAATTCAGTTTTGATGAAGTAGCTACATTACTACTTTAGGGGGTAAAGAAAGAGATAGTGTAAAATGAAAGATATTAATAAATTTGAGATATATTAAAGATTAACATGTTTTTTTCTGGAATTTATTAACCAATAGGCATTTGAGGGAATCTGCTGATACTGCAATCTAATACTAAACCAATTTAAAGAAAAACAAATTATTTATTTTCCAGGAATTGCATTTCTATTTCAGTTATTTTATTTATAGCTTTAAATTTTCTTATCTCTCCAACTAAATTCTATTTTATTCTATCTAACCCTCACTGCCTCATAAAAATATTTCAATTTGCAAATGACAGAATGGCATAAATAATCTAATTTGATTTATTTGCGAAACTCGGATCTAATTTGATGCCAATTTATACACTAGACAAATCAATAATCTTAACTTATTTAAATAATTTTTATTTTCAAATAAAAAATAATTTCCTCCAGAAATTTATATCCTTCACGTCCACTATGTTAGGAATAATCTTAACATGAACACGCGTCACATCCAATGGTAAACTCAAACAGACAAGACCACAAATAGAATTGTCCGCAAATATTTGTCTCTCCAGATCATATTCTCTTTCATCGGCAAAGGTGCGAATTTACTTGTAGACTATGTGCATTTACATTCAGTTTACTGCTTGTAGGCAAACATTTATTATTGACATTCTAAACCGGAAGTAGAATACTGAAAGTGGTCGACACTAGGCGAATAGAATATTTTAGATTTATTAATATTTAGATTTATCTTTTTAGTACATATTTAACAAGTTAACTATTTTATAATTTGATTTCGTTTAAACTCAAATGCATTTAAGTTATTATTTAATTAAATTTCTTCAAGTTTAGTTTGTTATTTTTTCTTATTACTCTATTGAATGAGCAACTATCTTATGGTTTGATTAGCTAGTAATAAAAATAAATTAATGCAATGTTAATTAATTGCAGGTAATTATTAATAACTGCATTGCGGTGTTTGTTAAATTTCTGCCGGATGTAATTACGCGCATTGCATGTAATTGAAATTAAATTAGTGTATTCTGGTCTCTGGTGTATTTGGGCAATTGCTTCACGCGGTGCGTGCAATTACTAAACGAACCAACAAACCGGAACTAATATATTCTGGCGATTTAGAAAGTTGTATCTGAATCACTGAACATTAGTGAACTAAACATGTGTTTACGGAATAGACAGTAAGGTGTTAATTATAAATTACCATAAACAGAGCACAAACTAACAAGAAGAACTTCCAGTATTCCAATTTAGTGTATTCATCATAAGAGTTTTGATAACTTTGCAATTAATTTACACAAATAATAAACTAAAATTATTTGTAAATTAAGAAGTAATAAAATACCCATGCGATTAAACACTATTATGTTCTTTAGTATAGCATGAATTATAACTCGTAATTTATTGACTTACCAAAATTAACTTCAATCTTTCTTGCTTTCAATTAACGTTACTATTCGCCGCTTGTTGTGATAGAGACCACACACATGACGTCAGCACCGCCGGCGTGATACTGAAGACGGCGACGTCGGCGACGGCGGCGAAGGCGCCACGATACCGCCACCACCACGATTGGTACGTGCGAGCTGCGCCGACGCCCGCCAGCCTGGAAAGCACGTGCACACCACGAGCTCGCCGATTTAATTTATTGCCGCCTCTGCTGCCGTTCGGGTCTGCCGGCGTGTTGTTTTGATCCATTGTTGTTATTTCCACACGGCTGCTAGAGAGTCATTCATCATCCGTCGAGCTGTAAAAATTAAATATGATTAAAGAAGAAAATTTGCGGAGAAACAATGCGCCGCATGTATAATAATGTATAACAATGCTAGGGAGGATACAAACAAGAGACCGGATAAGATTAATAGGAGTTTTTAAAATTGAAAAGGGGAAGTATATTGTTTAAACATAATGTTATTGTTTTGTAGGTTAATTTTTAGAAGATATTGGGAGGGGTGTGTAAAGTTGGAAAAGTGATTAATTTGCATCGAAGTGATAATAAATTTCAACTAACCTATAAAAATATACCTGAAAATGTATATAATTCTAAACCTTAAGTCATTATTCCACCTAAACTTTATTTTCCTCTAAGATAATTAAAAATTAATTAAAGATTCTATACATAAATAATTTTATAATCATAATAATATATTTTGTGCATAGGCAAACAATAATCTTTCTTTACAAAATACAAACAATAATAGTTATTATCATTATCAATCTCTATCCTTTTATACGTAATTTTCGTGTATAGACCGTCGTGGTATGTGTTTTGTGAGTATAGACCGACGCCATACTTGATTCTCTCGCCTCTGACCACTCAGCAGTAGCTGCACCGTTTTTCTGTTCGGCAGGATGCAGACTCACAGCTTGGTTTGAAACTACAACCCTGCCAAGAACGGGGTTATCAGCGGAGATCAAACCCGTGACCTACTGATTCGTAAGCTAATTTCAATTGGGTTGAAGTTTTCTAATGTGTGAAATTAGCGATTCTTGAGGACTTTGAGCGTAGACATTGTGAAAGATCTTTATGATGAACTATTTGACAGCTGTTAAACAGTCGGGATAATTGGAAAACCATTTTATTGTTAGTTCGTTATGTCGCATTTTAGATCGAGATGACATTAAAAGCATTCAATCAATCATGATTTTCTAAGAAAACGGGTTTTTTAAAATTGTCAAATTGTCGATCGTTTTTTTTTTTTTTTTAATTTCGATTTTAGTGTTTGAACAAATTTTGGTTGCGATTTGATATATTGTCCCATAACTTTCGTAATTATTTCGTAATTAAATCAATTAGTTCTTTTTAATAACAATTTTTGAATAGATACGAAAGAAATTTGTGAAAACGTGATTTGTTTATCTTTAATAGTTCTAAAGTTATAAGTTCTCAAAGTAAATTATCGTAAAAAAAGTGCAGATGCTGATATGAACGGATATTCCAAACAAATATACATTTGGTTCAAGCTGAACTTCAGAAAATAGTAGATTTATAATTATTAAAATTCCAGATTGTTTTCAATTAAAAACAAATAGATTCGTTGCAAAAAACACAATTGATATAACTTATGAGTTGAATTATTAATTATAATTAATTATATCAAATACTATTTATAAATAACTTTCATAGACATAGAAATAAATTATCAACTTTCAAGTAAAATTCTTTGTTTATAAATATATTCTATAAGATGTACATAGAATATATTTATAAATTAATTGCGGCAATTATATTATGACACAAACAATATCGGAAGGATTTCATGTGTGGCGGTTACCGAATTATTCCCGCAATCAGTTCTGTCATCACCGCGATAAATGTTTGCGCAATAAAAAGCAATTGTGAGATAATTTGGTGAATATTTAAGTTATGACCACATCAGTGAGTGCAATTGGTCACCTAAAAGAATGAGGTGGCGACATTAAGGTGATAAACTGAGTTGATTATATTAACAAATCCTTTATATACTTATTTGTCATCAAATTTGCAAACATACTCGAGCAAGTTGTTACAAGTTGAAAACTTCTGAAACTAGAAATGCGGCAAAATGCGCTGGATTTTCTAGAATGAGCAAACGACATCATTAAACTACAAAATTTAGTCGCAATATAGTCGTTTAGAAACATAAAGTTTACAACATTCTCGTAGGGATATGAATTACATCAAAGCACAATACACTTACCAAGCATATAATTATGTAAATAACTCGGCCCAACCACCATTTGCCACAAAATAAGCCGCCAACATCATATTTTATCCACAAATACTATACTACTATACAAATACTATAAAAAACGTTGGAATTGTTTCAAAATAAATTAAGTACCTAGTGGAAATGCCAATTAAAATTCAACTTTTGAATTATTAGTTTGTAACCGCGATAGCTAGAGCTGAATAACAGATGTTTGCTAAACGACATATTGGCTTGACATTACGAAATAAATTTCGCTATTTAAGTTAGTCTGAAAATCAGTTAACAGAATTCAAATTTGCTTTCGGAACATGTTTGTGAATTGAAATATATTGAATTAAATTGAAAGTAGAAATTTACAGGAAAAACAAGAAGAAGCCTTAGAAACTCTTTTCTAAACATGTAAGAAATTGCAATCTCTGCACAAATCACAACACAAAACTAAGAAACCTTATAAAAATCTAATCTACTTACATTTTGCTATGTAGCAGTTTCAATTTTCAATAAATCGTTGAAATAAAACTTCCTGATAGAATATACCAGTGTCGGTGAGAAAATTAAAAGATTGCTGTTTTCAACTACATATTTATCGATACACACTTCTTTTGCTTTTCTTGGAGATTAATATCTAAAAATTATAACACCTGAATAACTGAATAAGTTAGTTATCATTGCTGAATTTTATTTATTTATACTTATTTGGTATCTATGTTTACAATAGATTATTATTATGGTTTTTTTTTATTCTACGGGAATTATTGCTATCAAACTGAGTTTTAAATCTTTTTTCTAGGAGAATCAGCGGTTTCTAGCGTGCCTTGTTTTCCACCTTCTCAATCTGGAACTAAACCTTGGTCGCCTAAGTAGGTGCTACACTTACTACACCATTTTTTACTTTTACAGTAGGCAGTTTCTGCTTTATTAGTGAAAATATATAATAAATAAATACATTGTTTACTACGCATTTACATTATCACAAAATGCAGCATTGTCATCATTTCTTTTGAACTGAGCTCAGTATTGTTGCATAATAATGTCTAGAAGGTGAACACGCTTCGACATAATTTAACATTCTTAGTTAGTTAAGAGTGTAATAGAAGCACCGAAAAGAAAAACAAAGATAGATTGAACTGGTAAAACATCTTGCAGATTATAAATTGAATAAATCATTATCAATCTCAACTCTTTTAAAGTTAATTTTTGGGTGTAGAGCATCGGGGTATGTGACTTGTATTTAACTTTCCACCACTGACCGCTCAGTAGCTGCACCGTTTTTCTGTTCGGCGGGATGCAGACTCAGCTCTTGGTTTCAAACTACAACCCTGGCAAAAACAGAGTTGTCAGCTAGAATCAAACTTACTGACTCGTAAACCAGCGCAGAACAAATACAATTGAAAAATATTGAAATTCCAAACAAAAATTATTATTAGAAGGATCTAAATTCATTCCTGCAGTTTTTTTTTTTTATTAAATACAGTTATCAATTAAAATTTTATTAATACTGGACAAACTAAAAAATAAATTATAACTCGGTGTTTTTATGAGTAACAAATTTCATATTTTCCACTCATTTAATATCTTGTTTACAATCGTTTCTACTTTATTTGTAAAAATTTCCTGTTTTCATTGCCTTGAGTTGAAACTGCTTTGTCCGTTCTTCTGGATTTATTCCGCCGCTTTAAACTCGCGCATTGCTCGACACAAATACATCACGGGGGTGGTTTCACTTGATTGGCGCGTCGCCAACGCAAACTGTCCGGTTGCGCCCAATTTATACGTTATGCTCTGGTCATTTTTTATATTTTTATCTCCATTCTGATGCAGTGGAGTAGTAACCCATCACTCCATCAGTCATCTTTGCAAATATTACTTAGTTTAGTTCAAATGTAGTCAAATAAGTCTCAGTCATCGTTCTCCGTTGACAGAGTATTGATAGAGATGTGACCACACTCTGTATTGTTAGTTCTGCGAGATGAAGCCTCGGTGTCGTCTCATTGCGTTGTCTATTTACGTTCACTTGAGTTCATACCGTTGGCGAGATGGCGAGACAGCAAGGCGGCTGCATGAGACATACAAGTGCAACTTTCATTTTGACATTTGCTTCCGGTCACTTCGTTTAGTTGCAACACGATTGTGAACAAATAGGATAACCCCGAAATTTTCTGCAAAATGTGAGGATAGATTTGATAAATTGACTAAATGCAGAAGCAACTAGCTGAAGCGCATACAGAAAAGTTGTATGTAATACTTTTATATATTGGGTTTGTCTAAATTGATTATATATAAGTAAATAACATTGTTTGGTTTGATGATGTTAATTCGTCATACATAGATATAGATATAACATTTCTTCCTTTTAAAAATGATAGAAATATAAATAATGATAGAAAAGAACAGATTTCAGCATTGCATAATACATAATTATAATGCCTTTGTTGAATTACAGATTAACTGAGGCACTATAGAATCTAGAAGATAATTCTATATGATATATATTAAAATTATTGCTGAAAAATTATTATGAAAACATTGTAAAATAGAAGGATATCAAAAATATATTAAAAAAGTTAAATATCTTTCTATTTTTCAATGTTTTCATATCAAAATGCCATTCAGTCAATGGCAAACGTAGGAATTTCTTCTTTGTTGATTTGGTAATAATTAATCTGGTAAATTATGTATGAATACAGATTAAATAATCTTTAATAAACCTACAAAATTTAATAATAATCACATCAGTATCATATAAGCTGATAAACTACTTATTGACTGAATCACATTCTGATATGAAAACATTAGAAAATAGAAGAATACTTAATCTTGTTTATATATTTTTGGGTTGATTACATTTACGATTTTCTTGAAATTCGTGGAAAACGTATAACATTATAATAACAAGAATTCATAAAGAAAACAAATCCGGACCATAATTGTGAGAATGTTTAAGAAAACACAAATATTAAATATCAAAGTTGAATTAAATCAAATTAAAAAATATTGAAATTATCAATAACAAACCATAAACTTGTAAACTATAACTCAATTGCTTTCCAATGCCTGGAAGATGAAAGCAATGCTTGCTGCGCTTCATAAATTTATACAAGTTTGACAATCAATAAACTCAACTTATGTAGGTATCCTTGCAACAAAATCGAAAACATAGTAAGCTACAATAGAAGGAGTATTTTATGTAGGTATTGCAATGGAGTCATTAAACAAATATCAAGAATAAATCGGCACCTTGGATAATGTAAGCTTCTGAAACTATAAGTAACTTTTTGAAGTGTTTCCTAAAAAAATAACGTTTTAAATCACCGATCCAGAATGTTCCTCTATATATCATCGACGCTCAGCTACATCTTATTTGTTTTGATTTATAATCACCATTATTGGAACCATTCCCAGTTGGGCTGCTAATAAAATTCTCTCTCTTCGTTGTACTATAAACGCTACAAAGTCTTTAAAAACATTTTAAATCCAACTAATAAACCACCAATTATGTTGAATTGAAATTGAACTGAATTCGAATGTATTAATGTGAATTTTAAAATTGAATTGCATTTGATTCAAATTAAAAATGCACCAATTACAGTAATCAGCTTTAATTACAATCAGTGAGCAATCAGTGTGAAAATAATAAGCACGTTCATTAGCAAATGTTATTGCATCGTATTTGCCTAAATTAAAATAGAGCAAAAACCTGAGTAGGTCCGAAAACCCGCCCAAATTGCAAATAGATAAAAGCTGCACATAAAAGAAAACATTGTGCTCGAATGCGTTGGCAACGTCAGCAAAACGCAGAGTTGATGTGGAGGCGGCAGTTTAGGACGGTGGGCTAAGCTGGTGTGGTGTGTGGTTAGTTGCAGGCGGTGCCAAAAGATGTCGGTGATGATATTGATTCCAGAATCACTACTAGATATGAACAGAAGGGTGGCAATAGTATGAACCTAAGGAACTTATCAAAATGTAACTATTAATTTAATTAGCAGTTACAACTAATACTCTTGTACGTTATCTCAGTGTAAAATTTATTTTTACTCAAAGAAGAAAATCCACAAATTCCAAATGATTTATCCCACAGTTTCTACATTTTCTTCCTTATAGAGTTATTTTCTGGAGAAACTATCTCCCTTAAATCTTATCCGTATTACCAACTGTAGCTTAAAACCACCTTTAACTTCTTTGTCCCTCTCTCTCTCTCTCTCTCTCTCTCTCTCATGCTAACAAATTAACCTGAAATTTAAAATTCCCACCGAATTCGCATTTTGCACAAATGCGTCGCAAAGTAAAACTTTATAATTAATAGAAAACACAATAGGCAGTCAGCTACGCTACGACAAAGTAGTTGACGGCTGTTTTGTTCCGTGCGGCGGACATACGACGATGGAGCAGGCTGGCGGAAGGCGGTGGTGGAGACGCCGGCAGCGTGCGAGAGCAAGCAGAAATTTATTATATTTAATTATCACCCCTTTACCTGTCGTAAATTACGGTTGTCGCGCGGTTTATAATCATGCGTATAGCAGATAATACAATGTGCGATTCATAACGTGCGGTAGGCCAGCAGGCGGCAAAAAAGCACGAGATGAGATACTCTCTCGAGCGGCATAATTACTCAAAACTTTATTAAATTCAGATTAAGACTGCATGTGAGCAAAGGGCATGTGGAATGAAAATTTCTTTGGAATTAGGATTTAATTTAGGATTAAACAATACAGTTTAATCTTACTATTATAAATCAAATATTTATACAACTATTTGTTTTTCACAACTAAAAGTACATTAATAATTGTATAGATTAACTCTATTTTCTGAAGTTTTAATGTAAATTATGTTATATTTATGGTAATAACTAGTGCATGTAATAGCAAACTGATAATGTATTTCTCTTCTTAAACAAATTATGGTTTTAGAAAGTGGGTAGAAACTCAAAACATAATCATTGGTTTCTATTAATTTTAATTAAATTCTTGTAAAATTAAGTTAACTATTATTGTTACAATATAGTGTTTTACTAATACTTATAACTTAACAAAGAAAAATTTCTATCAATTTTAATGTAATTTACAAGTATTCAACTTTACTATTAACAAGTTGTAGTGCTTTAGTAGGAGTGCTTTAATCATGTCATTCTTCATGTAATGTTTATTCGGTAAAGAATAAACATGTCATATTAATTCTTCTTTTCAAAAATACTTTACACTTTGTTACCATAAAATAAAAAATACATTACATTAAGAGCCACAGACATGTTTCTTTAATAAGTTTTTTTTTATATTCTGTGGTACATATCAATTCTTCAGCTACTTTAACTATTTTTTTTATAACCATTATTCTATTTTGACCAATTCTCTCCTAATTTTAATCTTTCAAAAGGTTGTTAAAGTATACTAGTGGGTAGGCAGTTCAAGTCCCAAGATAACCATTATCTATCCAGATTAATAGTGCCGTGTTGCCTATTTCGAGCCCTTCAAGACGCAATAAATATTAAACGGGATGACTTTAATACCATTTTATGCGTTTGCTCTGCCGCTTTTCCGGTACCATTTAAGCACCTCCTCCTCCAACTCATCTTTTTCACCAGGATACAATGCAATTGAAACAAAGTGGGAGGTTCGCACAATGCATCTTCTTCCACATTGTGCAAAATGTTCTTGGATACTTGGATGTTTGAAGGAATAAATTAATTGTGAGCTATTTTAATTTAACTTTGAATTTTACTATTAAAATAATTATACGAGTATTTTAAGAATTAAATAATATACAGTAGTAATTAATTTGTTGTGGTTTGAAATGTACTGATTTGAAGTTGGTGGAAATTACTGGCTGAAATTATAAAGTGATTTTTGAGGCATTTTTATACAACTAAAGATTAGTGAAACACTCTGAATACCAGTGAATATCATATTGCTGGTTATTATTAAAATTTGTAAACGCAATTACCGTTGGATTTTATAGCGTTTTACGATGAGACATAAATCGTTCAAAAGTGGTACATATTTTACGAGTACATTTGCGTGCTTTTACAGCTGATTAAAAAATATTCGCATGAAAAATGATTTTTCCTCCAATCAGAATGTTCACTCAAATTAACATTTAATACCAACCATGAATGAACACATTTTACTTTTTATTCCAATTCAATATAATTGCATTACACTGGATTATAAAATTGTAACTTTAACGTGAATTAATTCCAATGTTTTACCATAAATAATTATTCAATGACAACCCTCACATTACTCACATTAGCCTCGAGTGAATGTAAGAAACATTTTGCCTGCAGAATCCAACTTGTGAGTAAGTACCAACGAAGTACTGCCACGACACGACTAAGAATAGACTGTGTCTTCGCACCTCACTCGACGTCGAAGAAATCTAAGTAATTACTACCTGAGAGAGGAATACAAAAAGTGGATGAAACGAAATGGTAAGCTATTTAGTTGAGTTAAGCATAGTAAGATTAAATTATTTCACATAGAAACAGAATTGGAACTAATTTATTATTTTTATTTAAAACCTAGGAATTTATATTCTAATTTTTTGTGTAATTAAATAAGATTATATTTTGTTCTTAGCATTATTCTATGATGTATATTAAAGTAAAATTTTAGAACCAAAGTTTAAAATGTTTTTATGTCACACTAATATAATGCAATGCATTTCTTTTTTAATTCATTAAACATTTTATTATTTTATATTTTTATTAGTTTAGCACCTGTATGGAGTATAAATGAATACCTGCAATCTTTAAGAACCGGTAATTTCGTACATGCAAAAACTTCAATCTAATTATATCCATTATTGCTGTTAATATTAATTTGTTGCTGTTTTGTAAATAAAATTTACATAATTGTTTTTCAATGACTAAAGTACAGTTGATTGATGGTTTTGTATATGTATAATTGTATGCACAATTGTAAATTTACAAAATATATTATTATTACCTTCAATTAGCAACTTTTCAATTATCAGTTTTTGTTTACAATTCCAAAATATACTAACACATTTTATTTTTTATTAAAAGGTTATATTCAGAAGCATACAGTTTCTATAAAGCTATATTAATATATAGATGAAACAAATATTTTTTAGATTTGCATCAAGTGGTTTGACAATTCTTAATTTTCTGTAAACCTTTTTATTATTTTAAAGGATTAATGTATTGTTTTTAAGTTAAACCTGAAAATCTTTTATTTGTCAGTTAGAACGTGAATTAAAACTATTACATATATTGATTTTGGTGCTCTTATTAAATTCATATATAAATTATCTTTATGACGCACAGAGTATAAAATGTCGACAATCTTTGTGAGTTCATAACTCGATATCAATAATGTATTAATATCATTTATTGCAGTTGATTCGTTCGCAATTTGGTGGCTTTGCTTCCAAAATTTGACAACAAAGGCAATTTTAGCATCGGCCTACGATAATGGTAGTAATTGTGCCATACGCATTCGTAATCAACCCCAAAGCCCAGTGACATTAAGGACACTAAATCGTATTCTGTTTTATGTTCAAAATGGATGTTATATCTGTACATCGTTATTATCTATATTATTCTGTGATAAAAAAGTTATTACGTATAAATAATATTTATTTTAAAATTGTTTTGTTGGAATATTTTTAAAGTAATTCGTATTGTAATGTTTCTAAGGGATATTTTTTAAATTACAATCCATTTTATAAAAGACTTTCTTAATTGACAGTTCCATACATAATATTAAAAGTTTAAAACAACCTAACGCCAAATAAACTATTTAATTATCTACGTAATTTGAACTGAACTATATTTAAGTTATTTAAATAATGGTTAGGATATTTACCCTAATATTACATTTCCAAGAAAGAAAAAAACTTATTGGATTCAAAGTTTTAATGCAACCTCCGAATTTAATTTTATTAAAAAATAAGAAGCCGAAATCGTACAATAACAATAAAATGAATATTGTTATCTTAAAGTAAATAATTACATTCTAAACAAGTTTTACTTATTAAGAGGAAATTATATTACTATTTTGTGTTTACCAATTTTATTGGCAATTATTGTTAGCTTTTCCAATTAATTATATAAATTAATTCTAAACTTATGAAGAAATTTGTTTAAAATATTGAAAGAACGTTGGTTATTCAATTCGCTTATATCACAAAAATAGTAAAATGCTGTTAATTTCATCACTTTCTCACTATAGCTAAACTCTAGATATATTTCTCTTATTTGATGTCTTCTTCTATATTTATTTCATGTCTTCTTATAGTGTTTTCAGTCAGAATACGTGTATTTGAAAACAATTCTATTTGTTGTCAATGTATGATTGCTTCCATATGTTTCAATTCTATTGTTAACAACATTTCTACTCTTGAATCAGTAATAAACACATTTAATCGCAATCCATCATCAAAATGAAATAAAAGAGAAAATAACATTTATTTTAGGATTACATTTCTACCATTTACCAGCATAAACGCACAAATTTTATTTGAGGTGAAACGAAGCTTTTAAAATATTAATCTGCAATAACAAAATGCTGTTAAATGATATCATACAATATAAACAGCTTGCCCTCAACGTGAAGATGCATGCGAGTGCGTTCGTTTCGTGTGTTTTATGTCATTTATATCGGCGTGTGTCATTTTACGCCCGTTTGAGCACCACTTCTTCTTCATTTGGTTGCACGACACGTGGCACAAACCGCCACATTTTACGACACCTTAACAGTAAAGATTTCAATATCACCTCATATTGCAAATAGGTGTATTTCACGTTTCTTTTCATTTCACTTTCACTTCAAACCACCCTAAAGTTGCTTATATTTGTGCTTACATAAAGGTTTTGAATATAAAGTATTGTACAAGCAGAGCATGTAAATTCTCTCATTCAATTGCGAAAATGTTATCTGTGGGGGGCTGCTTCTCGAGATGTTTAATATTCATCCAAAATTTCGACATGACATGATGGAATCTGGTTATGCAATCGACTGCCCACGAATCTTGTGCTATGCAGAATGCACTGATTGTTATGATTGTTCACTTGTTTCCACAGTCCTCTGGATATTTTGCTAGTGACGCTGAAATCGAAACCAACCACTTTCCATCCTCATCGAGCACAACTCATTTCTCTCCTAACTGCTTCCAACATGAGAGTTGCTCGGAAAGGACCGCCACCGACCATTACCATACAATTTCAATTTCCCTACCTCTCTACTTGATCAACTGCTTGATTATGACTAGCTTCCATTGCAAAAGATAACAATCTCTTGTTTGGCATTAAACAAACAAACTGCACTAGCACTAGTGCACTTGTGGGTTCATTGCTATGCCCCTCAAATTCTTCACGTTTACGCAAATAAATAGAATTTGTGGTGGTCATCACAAATCACTAGACTGGACCGTGAAACGTGAAAGAGACCTGGCACACATCACGGCAGATCACAGAGTTAAACCACATGCCAAGCATGTTTTCAGCAGGAATTGTTCGAGGCTTGGAAACGAAGTGAAATGGAATGATTTGAAATGATTTGGAACAAAGCAGTGGAGGTGACGCTTGAATTGACCTTTGTATCACAAGCAATGTTGGTGTTTGAATTTGAAGAGTTAATTAAAGCAACAAATTCACTCGGACGGTTGAGGGACACACGTTACCTAGGGAGATGCTTGGAGGTTGGTTACAGGCATGATATGGACCTGTGTGGACTTGTTTTTTTTTTCTTCACATAAACTGTTTAGAGTTAACAAACAAATGTACAGAAAATCTACAAAAACTAAATTAGAGTAAAAAATTGTTTTCAAAAGCTGTAATTTTGAAAACTTAATTTTGTTTTCACTGCGAAATTAAAATTATGTACTGCATAAACTGGGTTAAAACTAAACTATTATCTAATAAGTTACACTTTCATCAACTAATTCCAAGTAAAACCTAGTTATAGTCAGATTTCTTCCATTCACATGTTTCAATTTTCCAATTTCTGCCCTGTATACTACCTGGTCAGTCACTAGAGAGGTTTTAGAGCTAATTAGAATACAAGATTAACACTAAATCTACCTCCTAAACTGTATTAAACTGAAATTTCTCATTCACATAACTTAAAAATATTTTCTAATTAAAAATTAACTACCTACTATCTTCCACGCTTCCACCATTTCGTTTATGAAAGCAGATATGGATAAGAAAGCTGGCAGCACAGAAATTGATGATAGCAAAATGTTAAACAGTGAAAATAAGGTAAACGCGTTATGGGCTGGTGCAAAATAATGTAGGCGTACTTCGATGACTTGTTGGAATCGTCCAGACGCGCTGAAATCATGTGCTCAAGCACGAGCTGGGAATGAGTGGCAGGATGAGAGGTAGTTACTCTTCACTTTTCCTGCTTCCAAGCACTCCTGGCGGAATAAAGTGATGCAAGTAGCACAAGTAGCACCTCGACGCGAACTGAGCGTACAAATTAGTGAATTACACCAAGTCGTAACAATCTTCAAATTATCAAACGTTTAACAACAGCGGAGAGAAAAAAATACAAACCGAAAGCACATTAGAATGCTTTCAGGCGTTTAATATTACATTGAAGAGACATTAAAAATAAATTATACATTTATTCTATTTAAATTGAAATAAAATAGTACTGAGTTTCGTGGTTATACTGAAATTGCGCTGAAATATCTTACGAATTTCCCAAACGTGCCGCGGTCTTAACCAAACTCGTTAGGCAATGCGTCCGAAAAGCCACACTTTGAAGTTGAACGTGTTCCATCTGCAGTAAATTCGTGAGGAAATAAATAGAATGAAAGTACTACAAGTAATACAATGGCATGTAATTCATGCTTCGTATAATGCATGCAATGCACGTGATACAAATTAATTTAATGCTGGGCAATAGCAAAATATTTCGCGCAAACTTGCGCTGTAGACAACAAAATGCTATTCATGTTTAATACAAGTGAATTCGTTCGGTGTGCAACGAGCAGTTACAAATAGTAAAATAATGGGCAGAATGTGTGTGTGAGCAAACGAATGTAACCTATTTTTTGCTTGATTTTTAAAGCCGTGCTTTGTGCGTATTTCGTATGGGAATTTACACTTGCATTAGGCGTATTAATATGTGAGAGCATTAAAATTTCCCTCTTTTAGACTTTAGCAAAATGCTCGCTGCGCTATGTCCATTATTATAGGGCGAGCGTACTGAAAGAGGGCTTGCAATGTGGATATTATTTGTATGTGCATGTCATTGTGTGCAGCTCACAGAAATAAAGTTTGTTTTTTTATTGCTTGAAAAGTAGGTAAACAATAGTCTTTGAGCGTAATTATATGACGTCGACACGACCTCTCAATAAACGGGTACTTATTATAGTATTTTGAAACAATTGATTCTTTAGCATTTGCTTTTTAAACTTCATACTTTATGAATTATTTAAGTATACATAGTATTGTCAGAAATTTGATCGTTTTTCCGGAAATAATTTTAGAAATCTATATAGGTAGTATGTTTTTTAAAAAAACCTTGCACCTTGTAAATGAAAATTTTTATGTAACTTTGCTAATATCTAGTAATAATGAAAATAACACGAGCGGCAACATTTGTTTTGGCTTGCTTGGTCACCTGAAGTCAGACATGTCAAACTAAACAATTGTACCAAATAAGATAAGTTATTTTATCAAAAAACAATTACAATATATGCTTTTTATAATGCAAACTGGTACTGAATTACAATTATTTTCAATTAGTTATTTGATATTCACTAAACACACGTTTGGTAGAACCACTTTTTTTCCATGAAGATTGAGTTATATATATTTTATTTATTAAGAAACATACTAATAATTTTTAATAAATTATTTTGCAGAATTTTATTTTCTAGTTGAAAAATATCCCTATATTTAAATAATATCGTTATAAAATTTAAAACATCCAATCAAACAGATAAACCATTGTTTTTTTAAATTATTTGTAAAATAAGTCAGAAATATTTAATAACACCTTGCTTGTTTAGATTAGACATGTATAAAATATTATTGAATTGGTGATTACCTTTTGTTGATAGTGTAAAAGTAAATTCTAGATTTCTATTTCTATAAAAATCGTAAATTTTATATTTATTTCTTAATAACCAAGCAATAAATCAACCCAATTGTAGCCAAATTAAGAATATTTAAGGGCATTAAGTGGTATTCTCACCGATGCAGACGCCTCTAAAAGCGCTGTAATTTACGAATCTCATTTGTATTCACCTTTCCATTGTGCGCGCCTTCTTCAAAAGTGAAGAAGTGCCGTCGGAATATTACGCTCCAAAAACCTCCTTTCCAACATCCTTCCTACGCTCATTCTTTTATTGACTCTTGGCAAAGTCTATGTAGAAGAAAAACAACCAAATAGCAACAATACTTATATATTTATTAATATTTTCACGCCACTAAAGTCAACAAATGACGACAAGAAAAACTCAGTTTACTACTGCTACAAGCGAGTGCAACAACAAAACAATCAGGGCAATGTTAGCAACACTTCTTACGGTTACTAGTCGGCGTCTTCACCGTTTTACATCTTTGACATTTTCCTGCGTATAAACACGAAATTGGCCTGGCGTGGAAGTTCGTCCTCGTTTTGCCATCATCGGCCGCAAGCTGCAGGACGTGGTTGACGTTCCTTGAATGTGATTTACCACCACCGTGCCGCATCCGAGTGTCACCGGTGTCACTATTGCGCAACACTTGTACGACTTGTGTCGCACACACTTCGGCGGCGGCATTCGAGTGGAATTCCGGCCGCACGAGCATAACCTAAAGCCCCACCGATAGGACACAACAGGGTGTATGCGAGTATGCGACCAAGAAAGCAACAAACAAGCAAGAAACGTCAACAACGACATGAATTACATCTTAACTAACGTGTTCATTCTTAGTCGAGTATGACACAACAGTGGCAATTAAATAAACATAACAAAAGAAGTATTACCGTAAAGAAAGAAATTGAAAATTGATGAATAAACTGTTTTTATTTACTTCAGTCTTAAATTAAAATGGAAATCACACATGTACGTTAATATTATGTCTTGTCAAATAATAGTTTATTTCATTTTCGACAATTTGTTGACTTAATTAAGGTATGCAACCAAAATAACACAAAAATATTTCTATTCACTTCACAATTAAATGTTTTATACTCAGCGAACTTATAATTTTATGTCCTCTACTTTATCCATTTATTATACTATCTTGGTCTTTGAAAAAAACTTTTCCTCGACTATTACTCGATTTCTCATTATTTTAGGATTTAATTGAAATAATATTACAGCGCTATTATTCTGTGTAAAACAATAAACTATATTATTTGTAACTTTCTATATTAATTAATGTTGCCAATCATAAACTTCTAAAAACTATTCTACTGAATGGGTTTGTAGGTTATGTCTTTAAAATCAACTTTCTTCGACAATATATCCTTCTTGTTTCATTAATACTTCCTACACTTGCACCAAAAACAAATTTTATTACGCATTATAATCTCGACGCTTATACTGCGCACCCATTAATTACTAAGCATAATAAATCCTCCTCGACATCCTTCCGCCTTTTGCAATGTAATCTCCCGTAGAGGCTGCCTCGCCTGCTCGACTTATCATATGCATACAATGAGATATTTTTGCAGCCTAGTTACTCGCCCTATTTGTTGCTAGGCGTTCATTTAAACAATAATCAGCGCAACAATTGCAATAACAGCAACTACAACTACAACAACAATGATGCGCACCATACAACCTGAAAAAGGGCAAGCATGAGGTTAGTGAAATAGGAAGAACGAGATGAACACACAATGAAGAAGTAGTGTAGAGAGAATCTAACAAGTCATTTGTTTAGTAAATAATTAAAGAGAACATTATTTACACATATTAGGCTTGAATTTAAATTAAAAGGTCTTATCAAATTAACTTTTTGTTGATGTTTTAAAGAATTTGGGTTGCTGGGGATTTAAGTAAAAATAAGTTTTACGTCCAAAACAGAGAAAAAGTAAAGTTGAACTTAGTTGTAATTAAATTTTAATAGTGTAAACTGAAGTTATACTGTGTATTTATTCTTCTATAAGTAATATATTTTTTTCAATTTAAGTTAGATTCAGTAGGTTAATTAAATAGAATAAAGGAAATGCAGAATAAAATTTAAAAAAAAAATGAAACTGTAGATTTTAAATTTATGAACACTTAATTTTTATTTCTATATACATAGAACAAGCTTATTTACTAGCAAACCTACATCGCAAACTATTATTTAGTTATTCAACTTTAAATTAGATGATAACACAAAAGTGCACTTTAAGAAGACTTTACTTGACTCTTCATTTGCACACATTTTTATATATTTTTTCTTTACTAAACATAAAATTATCATACTTTGTCTGTGTACCAAATTTTTAAGAACAATACCAATTAGATTGACCAAACTTGATTTATCTTTTACTTTTATTATTAATTTCTATTTCTCTCAAATAAATCCTTAGATTTTTAATAAATAGTTTGAACTAATTGCTATTCTTGCTAATTGCTACAACTATCAAACACATAATTGAATAAAAAATCTCAGATTGTTTTTTACTTCATCAATCCATCCTGACAATCCTAGGTTAGTGGTAGAGACAGCATGCGTAGTGCGCGCGCGGCGCGAGTTAGCAGCTATGCCGCCGCCAACCATCCGCCCTTAGAGGCAGTGGCACGTTGGCATCGGACGCGTATCCATCGCAGGGAGCGCAGAGCGGCATCGGTCGGCGTGTGTGCGCGAAAGACGCGTCGTGGCGGCGGCGGAGGCAGCTGAATTCGGAAATAAACTCCAGTCGCTTGCGGTGCAGTGTCTTCGACCGAACAAGCTGCCAGCGGGGCATCTTGACGACCATAGTTCGTCGCGTGTTGTGTTCATTAGAGGGTTAATGTGCATTAATTATTTAGGTAAATTATGCGCAACTACACACTACTTTACTCCATGCCACCAACACCGACCGCCACTTTACCTAAAGGCAGTCGAATGAAATCTGAGACTTCAGGGTAAATTTAGAAAAAAAGGAGTGTATACCTCATTAGTTTAGAGGTGGCAGAATTTAACAAAGTTTAGAGGAGAAATAAAGTGAAATAAAGAAGGGTTGAGAAGATACTAACTTCTAGTTGTAATTTATTTCAGAAACAAGAATAATTGATTGATAAAAATTCTTCAATAGGAGATAAAAACGCTACAAACCTTATTTGTATATTTCTGCAATTAGAATTAATTTGTTTGATTTACTTCTGTAATGTACTAAATCTCAATTATTTTACATTTTATTACATTAAAAAACTTTTCTTTGATGGCCAAACTCAATAGGCAACTTACAATACACTTCTGTAGTAACAGAAGAAAAACAAATTCCACGTACAATCTTCAATTCCACTACAATCTCTACTACAATTTCATAGTGTTAGTTGATGATGTCTGTGAAAAACAACTTTCAAACAAATTGAACAAAACAATCAAAACATATGAATAAACCAAATTATCTTCCAATAGAATATCAAATGCGGCGATTGATTGTAGGCAACTATGCAAGTTCTGTTTCGAAATCAATATATTTTTAATTATTTTTTTCGCACTGAAAATACTTTCAATTAAACTAAAAAGCATCACACAACACACATTTTATGCTGTTAATTAAACTATAATTTTCTAGTATAAAAATTTTATTTCATAATTAAAATAAACTCTAAAAATAAAAGATATCTTCACCAACAGTACTACATAAAATGTAGATTCGTAATATAAACGCACTAAGCGATAATTTATGCATACGAAAAAATTTGCAACGTCTTGCCAAACTTTACCACTGCGCATAACACAATGATGCAAAAGCAAATTTTTGCAAAAACAACACGAATACTAACTTTCTAATTAGATTTCACCGCATCACGTTTTTCAACGCAGAAGACACTGCCAATTGTTTGTTTTTATTGTCATTTTTACGCTACGCGTGGTGAGTTTAGAATTAAATTTGGAATTACACCACGATGGGAATTCCCAAATAATAAGTAAATATTGCCAGTGGGAACAATAACAGTATTTATAACAACCAGAATAATATGTATTTAATTACATTTTATATTTCTATATATCAGGATCAACATCATTATTTTTAAGCCATACTCATGTAAATGACAATTAAAATTTAATTATTAAAAGTGATTGCCAAAAATATTACTCATTTCCCATTTATTAAATACAATTGATTAATATTTTTGATTCGCATTTCGTATGCACTGTTTAAATTTGTTGTGCACTGCGCAACAAACTCTCGCACATCTATTAAAACTTTTGCACTGCTTTACTATTAAATAAATTATTTAATGTTGTTTTTTCTTTTTTATGTCTGATTAATATTTCACAAGGTTGTATTAATTTGTGCATTGATCTTATTGGAATCTTGAGAAACAGTTAAAAATTTATAGCAGAAGTACTTGGAAACAGAAAGCGCAAAATTCTGAAGGAGGCATTCAGAACAAACAAAGACAATTATAAACCACTTGGCGAAAAGTGGCGGCGTGGGAATGAATTAGGACATAATTTGCACGCGCGCTGAAGATGAGGAAGCTGAAAATAGAAAGTGTGTCATAACAAACGAGTTTGAATTATATTAAATTGGGTAAAGAAAATTATTATGCTTCATATTTAAATCTTAACCAAAATTGTTACCAACAAAACCTAAATTCTAAGAAACAAAATAAAACTACAATATTTTAATTAATAACACAAAACAAAACACAGATACTAGTTATTACTTAAAAACAATTAATATAAAAGATAAGTAGATTCCTTTTTAAAAATCATCAAAATCAAGATTTGCATTTGCTAATTTCAAATCAATAAGCAAAGTTCCAACATGAATATTTTATTTGTTTGATTTATTTCTATAATCTTCTTTGTTCCAAGCACAAACCAATTTTTGTATGACTATATTGATTGAAAATAATTGCAAAGATTGCTTTCAATCTGCTCTTTCAACATGCATGGCATCACCCCACACTCCGTACATCATTCGTACTCACCCTCATACGTCCTTCATTTTGATGCTTCTTGCTTTATGTTAAAACTTACGTTTAAAACTCGCACGCAGTTTGTGTTCGATCATGTGTAAACACGTGCGATGTGCAGTACGCAAAGAAATATGTTTCTATTATCTTTGCTTATTGTGCACCAGATGAAAAATTGATACAAACTTTTTTCCATCAACTATTCCACACTCTTCCCTCGCCCTAGTTTGCGACTGCTGCATTGCCCGCATCTAGTCGTCGAGCGGTCTTTACAATTCCACACACATCGCCGCAGTGTCAAGATAAATGAGGGAGTGTAAAAAGAAAAAAAAAAGTAATTGCTGGAGATCCTCAACTATCTTTCTCTTTTTGATTAATCAAAAATTAATTGCGCTGTCATTGTAGCGAGGAAAGATGACATTGCATGTTTTCAATGAGTTCATACTATTTGGTTAAAAACAGGAAATGTTTGAGAAGACGGTAGAGAAATTGTATCAAAGGGAATGAATCGAGCTGATTTGGCTTTGGAGTACCACAAATGACACCTCCAGACCTGCGACACTTTGTAATAACTTGACTTGTAATAACTCTGAGGAACGTTGCGTGTGTGCAAGAATGTGTGAAAGCTTTACCTGCGAAGGCGGCGGGTTTTGTTGTCGATGGCAAGCGAAGTGCGAACGTAAATTGCAATTCTATGATACGTCGAACGTGCGTTGCATAAAGAAAATCTGACTTGTGTTTACCACAAACACTGAAAAAATAAAAAAAAAATTTAGGTAATTTCCTAACTTGTGATTCAACAAAAGCGCCCGAGGTAGAAATAAAAATATAAAAAACAATTATTATGAGTTTGAGACTTGAGAAGGAATAGTGTGAGGAGTGCATTGGAAAAGTGATGATGGCTGCTTTTGCAAATTAGTATAAATGCAATAAAATAAGCTTGTGCCTACTATACTAATGAAACGTTATTTACATGCTTCCAGTTTTGCACACTTTGACTAGATGTTTATTTACAGCGTGACATTAATTGTATAGGTGGGATTATGTTTTCATCAAAATTGCATGGCGACGTTGTGGATCGAAGAGAATGATAAGCATTTGTTGATTTAATCAATGGTGAGCGCTCTATGGAGTGTGTAAAAACAACTCAATACAATGAATAATTTACAATGTGGAATAGCGCATTTGCTTAAGCAATGATTTAATATTCATGTATGCGGAAGACGGGTCTAACTATTTCGGACCCAGCCGCAGTTATCGGATAGAAAGAGGAGGTGAAAAAGGGTGAGGACCAAATACGCAGCCAACCATGCATACACGCTATGCTTGGGCATGCAAACACTTATTGTTTAAATCCATCTTGCAGAGATTGCAAACGCTAAACAAACCTAAAAGATATTAAGATATCAAGACGCAATGCGACTTAACAAGTATAAATAATTATCTATAGTATAAATGCAATAAACAAACAATAAAATTATAAAATAATAAAATTAATTAGTTACAAATTATTGTAGAAAATACTAAACGTGACTATTTGCAAATAATTGCAAATAAGCATAAGCGCTAGTAACATTGGTACTAAATGAAATCGGAAAGACTAATAAAAAGAAGCGAATTTAATAAATTTTTGCAAATTTGATTTCTTTCAAACCATACTCAGTTAATTTAATGTCAATTTATTCATCAAAACTTAAAAACGAGTTAACATGCAAATATGTTTTGAATAAAATTAATCTTTTAGGAACCACTTGTAAGAGACTAGCTAACAACGAATACTGATAGTCTAATTGATAAAACAATACCAACTAGAGAAGCAATCAAGAAAACAAGCGTGAACCAAGGTGAAACTTGAGCAAATTGTTTTACAGCGTTGCTGCTGTCATCTCAGTACGCCTTGTAATTCGGTTACGTTCGGAGTAGTTTCATAGAGTTTGCGACATTAGCGGCTGTACTAATAGCACTTTAACAACAAGTAATTGCGATAAGTTTTTGAACTTTTTCTTCTCCTCAAACCACATATAACGCCATCTTCAGATTGATAGGTGTGTTCTTTTTGAGTTTCTTCTCTATAAAGTTTTATTCATAGATAATATTAGAAAATAAAAAACTCTAATTGTATAGTACTTTGTGTATAATCTCATTCATCTTAGTCACGTTTGAACTTAATTTCTAGCTGATCTACAAGAGGAAAAGATTATAGATTGCCGATTAAGTCCGCGCATTGTTTTCCGTTGATTCTGCAGTTCATTAATGTTGAGATAGTTTCCGGGGTTTGGCTCACGTTCCACACGGCGTTATGTGCCATTGAATTGCAGCACAATCCACCCTTAGCATCCCCACACATATAAGTTACCCGTATGCGCCACCCAACTTTTAGTAAAACGACACTACAACCACACATTACTCACTCGAGCGCTCTCTAGGCTCATTAAAAACACATTCGTTTGCTTAATTAAGCCACACGTGAACAAAGAATACAAATTGTTATCTGAGTCTTGCATTGTTTTACTCATTTTAGTTCATTTAGTGAGTATAGTGAAGCTGGCAGAATGTATGCAACACTCATGACATCAAAACAAAATGGCTGCTGCGGTACTCCTTGAAAACACAATAAGACTAGATTGAATGAACTAAAGAAATGGCTTTCTACTGGGTAATTCAAAGACGCTGAACATTGTTAAACCCGTGAAATCTAAACTTCCTGCTTCCGCTCACGTAGCAGTAGCACTGGAGTACGGCTGCGGCGCGTTGATCGTCTTTCATCTATGCGCTTTTCCACGCTTCTTGAGCGCATCGTGTTCATAATGATGTAATGACATTAATAGCAATCTCCTTTGGCATCGAGACATATCGCATTGCGCCTGTTCATCACGCCATCAATTAATCTAGTTATATATTACAGTAAGCTGCCCCTAACTAAGTTTATACCTTCACTACAGTTTATGAAAAAGCTTCATGATCATCAGACATATATTTCTTTATTAACAATCTCTTTAAAAGATTAAGTCAGGTTCGTGTCTTTAGGAATTTTACAGTAATCCATATAAGCTGATTGTCGACTCCGCCGTGAAATTGTTTAGTTCGCATCGGATGAACATTGAAATAAAAATATTCAACCGTTGAATAATGCAATATGTAGACATGACGGCCATTTTATATGCTAATAGTTTAAGAACGCAAAAACTTGAATTCTGAACAGGGTGGTTTTTTATCTGAGCTTCTTGGGAAGCAAAAAATAGAATATGATCAGACACAAACTGTAAGTGTAGTAAAAACTGTAGGAAAGCACAGAAGCTCAGAATAAATGGGATGTAGACAATAAAAATTATGCTTTGCTGTTAAAGGAAGATGGTTAAATCTTTTGTTTTACTTTGACTAGGAGCTGGTACTAAATGTGAAAATGTTAGTGATAACCTGAAATGAAAGCTTGGTTGCATATTCTAGGAGAGCTTAATTAAAGATTGAGTAATTCTTGTCGAGTTGATAAAGTTGCATATTTTTTTAGTGTGTGTCTATTTATTGCTCCAATTTCATTGTCATATTATTCATCTCGTGTTATGCCAGTTAAATTAAATGTGTAAATTTACGTACTCATTCTATGCATCCAAACAGTGTTGTAAATGCAACATACTGACAATTAATTTCCGGGTATTTTGCGCGCTTTTGTCGCGGTCCTGAAAGTACCTTCCGTGCGTACTGCACGTAGTGTGAACGAAAATTGCAGCCGGCGAGCACGACGCAAACACAATGGGCATGGTGCAGTGAAGACATAACCGCCGCCTGCCGCAAGCAATCGCGAGAGAAATAAAAAGCGTTGAAAAAGCTGCATAAAGACATATAAAGCGCAAGTAAAGATATGCAAAATCGTCCCAAACGTTCGATGAACAAATACCTAGCTGCATTATCATGCAAAACACGAACGCAACTTTTATAGCGTGGAAAATTATCCGGAATTACTTATATCGCTGGAAATTCAACCGCGAGCGACATTACGTTAGAGTGACAATTGTGCGGTGAAAAGGTTTTCGAGTGGGGCTTTTAGAAAAGCCTTTTGCGAACAGTCGCCAATCGCTGAATAGTTTACGCGCATCGAGTGGAAAAGTTTGTCGCCGGTCGTCATTGATCACACCGGAGCGAGCTTAATTTGAGCGGAAAGTTTCGCACACGTTTCAACCGACTTTAAGTTGAAAAATATTCTAATGTGGCGCTCGCGGGGCTTTTCGCGCCTACTTAACATAAAACGAGGAAAAATCGTCCGAAAAATCACCTGCGACGTCTTTAAAATGTTGGAAAGCCCTAAAGTCGAAAACCAAATCTTCATGGGACAATAACCAGAATCTCTTTCAATAGGGATTTATGCCAAATGTAGTCCTTCGATTGCGTTAATTTAGAGATGAATAAAACAATTGAAGCCAAGAAAAGCTGCCAATAATGCACATCTGAATAAGATAGCATATAATTTAATTCATGCATGACTGCAATCAACAATGTTTTATAAAGCAATCTAAAAGTGAAATTGACCTTTAAAAATCACTCACATTTTTTTAAAACATTGAGCGACAATTGCAACGTAAATAAGTGTTTGGCTTGTCATTGAATTAGCGACAATAACGACAGTACTAATAGTACATCAACCACCATAGAATGCAATAACTTTTAAAACAAACAAATTTTTAATAATATTATTAATCCAAAAACCTCTGAACTGTACATAATATTGACAATTTTAGGTCAATATTTCTAGTCTTCTCTCAGCATACTGTTTATACGCAAGGAATTACACTTAGTGTTACGTGCATAATCAGAAGATAAATTGTGCAAATCAAGTAGCTGTGAATTGTTCGCATGATTAGCATCAATTGAAATGTAATCCTGGTTATTAAGCACACCTAAATAACACACAAGCTATAATCTAGTCACTGCCTGATTGGTTGCAGCAATCGATGCTGAATTATTACAAGATATAGTAAAATATTTAAAAGGATTAAATTGTTTCTGCTCCAAAGTTAACGTACTTTACTCTAGAAACACCAACACACATGAAATTCTCATACTGTAGGCAATCATGCGTACACTGTGATTTATAACACAACAAAGTTAATTTTTGTCATTTTGCATACATGAGCATAAACTTCAATCTCGTTGCGCTTCGTTTATAATTAATTTGTTCCTCCCGTCGCATACGACAGAGGCAGCAGTGGCGCCGCGACGCCGCTATCCGTAGCACGCGCTCTGGATATTTATCGCTTCACGACCGCCGACGCATCATCAACGCATTCGCACTCACACCGCAGACTTTTCATCGTTTATTAATGCAGATTTGATAATTTTAGCGAGGTCCGACCGCTATGGCTCCGCGCGACTCTTTATTAATAGTGGGCACGCTTCAATTTACGTCATGGCGGCTCGCAATTGCTGGCAATTTTCTCGATTGCTTTTAGTGCTTCATTAAAATTACAACACGCGCAAGTGCGTGCTGGCAAAAACACATCCAGTGATGCGCTGGAGTGGAAAACGCAGCTGATAAAACTAAAAAATGTCGAGTTTGCGACAAATGCAATGAGTAGCAATGGATACTTGCAAAATTACAAATATACTAAAACTCACAGGAGAGAATAGTGCAGAATTGAATAGAAGAATAATTTCCATTACGTTGCATCTGACTGTTTTGAGGTATTTGCAACTGCGGTTGTTTTTCTATTTCAATTTTTTTCCGCATCCTGCGGCAACGTTTGAACTGGTAAACAAACAATCGATAATGCAGCATTGAACGTCATGCCTCGCGATGTGGAAAATTCAATGAGAAATTCCAGTCGCCGCCATCCAATCAACGGGATAAATGAACGAATTTTTATTGATGCCATGTGGACGCTCACATCGTGTTTACCGAAACAAGATCATCGCCAATCATAACAATGCACTTATTTTTTATCTAGAGTAATACAACCCGGGAGTGTAAACATATGAAACCGAAATTGAAATGAAGACCAAAGACTAGTAGATTAGGATTTAAACGGCCTCCAACCACCTTTTCTACGGCCCGCCAAGCCATCAACATAATTCAAGAAAAAACAACAAAGTTATAGCGTGAATATGCATTGCCTGGTGACAAGAATGTGAGGGTTAGGTTAGAAATTCTTGTTTTCTCGCTTTGGTCGATTCATGTTTTACTATGCATTTGGAGGCACAAGGATCTATTGTTCTATTTATCATCATTCAATTAATTTAGTGTTATGTTCAATTTATTAGTTTGGTAAATTGTTAATCTTTTGTCTTAGCAATGCCACAGAAAAAACGCTAAAAGCAAACAAAATTCAGTATTGACAGTAATAAAACAGTAACTATTTAGGGATGGTGAGATTATTAAAAAATGTATTTTGATTGCAAATTATGAAAATTAACTCAAAATATATTTTTTAACGGTAAATTGCTTTCATAAATTGTATAATTTTTGTTTTCCGGCCATATTGTTATTTAGTAGTATAGTTTTTTTTAATATTTATTTTTCATAATATACACATTACATAATATACATATTACCAACCCCTAAATTAAATTATAAACCACCCTAAAGAATCACAGCTTTAAAATTATTATAAAACTTTATTTGCTAGCAAATATAACTCTGCTTGTTTTGTTTCAGGTGTACTCTCTATAACATCATGCATTCGATGAGATTCAATCGTACCAAACAGAAAAACTTTGCTTTTAATTTTTCAACATGACGTCTTATCACACTTGTTTGGTATCGAGTGGTTAGTCAACATTTGTGAAATACAATTATTGGTTGAATTGAATCATTCTAGGCAAATAGAAACCAAATCATACAATTTAAAAGAGAATCTTATTATAGTGTTGACAATATTTATACGTTGGACCAAAGGTTGGTGTTGTAGTTATTATTATCAGAAGATATACTAAGCTACGAGTACAAGAGTGTCGGTGTGAAAATGGTCCGAACGCATGATGTGCTTGGCTGCTGCTGTCTTCTGGCGATTGTCGCCGCTTTACCGCCGGTCATTCGCATTGGTAAGTAATGCATTAATTACTTACAGAAGAGAACATGCATTAGGTGTACAGAACCATTGGTTACAATCGAAGATTTAATTAGAGGAAATAACAGTTGACTTAACATGTTATTTGGATTGCCTACTATAGAAAATACGAAATCTTGAGCTCATACGTTAGGTTTACATGACATATGAGTTGGCTACAATTGTATTTTTGTTTATATTGTTTTTTTTTATTGTTTTGCAATTACGATATTAATTAATATTAAGTAAATTTCTCTTATGAAGAAAACCAGAATTAAATTTATCAACAATATGTCACTGCTGCATGTGAAGAAGAGTGAAGTAAGTTTGGCGCCCGCTTTTCGCCTAGGAGAAGAACGGACTGGATTCGTTTCCCGATTGGGGAGTTGGAAGACAGGGCTGGTTTCCCTAGAAAATGATCTGAAATCCAATTGATTTTCCAACTGCAGTAGAAGCATTACATGTATTTGAATTGTGTTTGCAAGCACAAGTAGTACAAACAGTACCAGATTCTTTGACATATTAAGTCTGTTTTTATTATTTAATTAATTAGTATCTAATCCTATTTTATGTCTACATAATAATCTTTCAAGTAAAGGATAAATTTCTTTTGTATATTTGCTTTCTGATGCCTTGAGGAATTTATCATTAAAAAGAAGTTAATTTATGTGCAATGCAACGGTGCATTTCAACGAACGCATACTCTGAATTTGCGCTCTTCCTCGCCGGCCCTCGAGCGTGGAATTATTATTACGTGCGCTCATCAGGCATCGTTGCAAGTCACAATATTCTCATCATTTTCCATCATTTGCATATTTTACGCTCCATTTAAAACTATACAAGATGTTCATATTATATGGTCCTAAATACAATCAATAATGTGCACTGCTTAATTAAATAACAACTTTGTGTTTTTATCTTACGATAATATCGATAATACCTTCAACGTGTCAAAGTTGTTTGCAGTGTTGCCTATTTGGCACCAACCTGCAACATAGCCACATCCGCTGGGAAACAATACGGAACGCGAATAAGTTCATTAGAGGTCGAATCGAAGCGTGGAAATTAGCGTAGACACGCTTAATTGAGTTTCTCTTTGCGTTGGTTGCGCTTGCAGTGTTTCCGTATTCTTGCAATATAAACCGGCGAATGCGAAAGACTCGACCTTGCTATTCAATGCGGTAACAATTTTTGTGTTTGGTATTTTAATGGGAAAATTTGCATGTAAAAATGTCGAGAAAAGCATGAAAAAATACAGGACAATTGTAAGTAAAGGTGCATTTGAAATTGGAAGAGAATCAATGAATACTAAGACGATTTATAGTAGTGATATACAATGTGTTTAACAAATAATCATAAAATATTCAAAAATATTATTTTATAAAAGGTTTGTTTGTTTAATTAAATAGTATTAGATTTGGATATTAATTTAATAAGTTTAGATCTTGAAATTCCTTTGCAAACTTGGCAAATGTTTGAATTGTTTTTCTCTGCGTGTGGTTAAGCTTTCAGTGCATGAGTCACTTTAGTGATCTCAAGATGAATTGTCCTTTGTTTTGCACGCGACTTTTTATTGACTTTGAAATTAGTTTGCGAGTGCCTTGGTGCGCATAACAATGCGCCGAATGATTTATACGCCCAAGTTGTCTCCCTCGCACTAGCCGTGCCTTGGTTGAGCGTCGCGACGCCGCGCGATTAATATCATCTTTAAACGTCGCAAGATTAACACGCCGAATGCGGCCTGAATTGTGAATCTGCTTGGAATTAAAAATTCTCACTTGGAGAGACTCCGCGAAGAAAAATTACTGATGACAGCGTAGTAACAACATGACAAAGTTACAAACAGAATCTTGGATCTACAATAAATGAACCTTTTCTTAACCTTGAAACATAAATAGAAGAAGTAGATATATACTTGAATATTATAATTAAAGTTAAAGGCTTTCAAGAATAAAAAGATTTTGCTGGTTGCATAATAAATAATTCAGTAAATTTAAGAAAGAAAATATTAGAAAACTAAAAAAGGCAAGACGTATCCATCAAAAGAACCACAAATAATTAATCCATCGCATGCAGCTACGCAAAACTTAAGTTTAGTGCTGCAGTCAGTCCGAAGGATGCTGCGCCATATAAATCGGGGATTCCTAGACACTCATAGCTTGTTGTAAATAAAACTTAATTTGCGCGAATGAAACAAACTTCGAACGGATGCAATCTCCATGTAATAATTTGTTTACATCATTCTCGTTGGCTTTGCGACGTGACGAAGCTTGGCAGCGTTTTGAGTTGCTACTTTAAAGTGCAATGAGAGTCAACTTAGTTGCATAGTTTGAATGTTATAAGAGAATTGCAAGCGTAGTTCAATACATTTGTTCTAGAACTAGTAAACTAAGGATATAATTAAAGAAAACAGTCAAAACAAGTCTAAGAAATAGCAATAAGAGAAATGTTATATTGGTTGTTTCTTTTAAACAACATTTTTTATTAAAAACATTGTAATCTTCAGAACTACTTTTTAATGTTATTTTTAATGATGTTTGTTTCTAGTTAGACTACTTTTACAATGAAGAACCTTTGATACTGCTTAAATTAAAGAGCAACTTAATTTTACCTTCAAATACTATTTCTCTTGATTAAAGTTTGAAGCCATTTTACATTTTCAAGTGTATTTTACTTGTTATTAGTCTGTTTTTCTGAAATACCTTCTTAAGCTCAGTAGTAAAATTTTCAAAACCAAGTAATGCCTAAAGTATTTCACTAATATCATTAGATTGTTTGCTTTAATAAATTTATCTCCACGCGTGTGTGTTTCTTCAGCAGCTACCTGAATACAACCTGTCGCCCCTTAACACGCGATAGACATGATTATATAACTAGTTGATTAACTCCCATTCTCGCAACTCACGAATTGTATTTCAATAATAAACAAAATTAAACACGCATTACACCGATTAATAAAAACGTTTACAATTATTCTCTTAGCATCGCTCCGTAGCGCAGTCGGTAAGCCGTCTCACTGTAACAGTAACAGCGAGGTGCATATTCTGGGAGTACGGGTTCAAATCTTGCTGAGGGTATATTCAATATACTCCTACAAAATTTAGTCTCAATAATTGCGAATAACCCTGGTAGTTGATACAATATAATGAAGTGGAGGAGGTTAGGTACGGTGTCAGTATCCGACATGGTTGCAGTACGCTCCAAAAAAAAAGAAATTATTTTCTTAGTTGACTAAGTTTTAATCAAATTCCCACTCTTTGTAGCAATGTTTAAATAACAGCAGGCATAAGCGAAACATGAATAAAATTAAACTAGATGAAATAAAATATGATCGATGGCGGATTTTCGATGTTGCTTGAATATGTCACGTAGGATGTAAGAAATGCGGCGAGTAGAAGAATATAGGAATAAGGTAGCGAGCGGTTTTGTTTTATGAGCTGCCGCCGCTTGAAGAAAGCAATAAAATTCTCATGCATCAATCCGCACGTCCTGCGGCACGTGGCGCCATCTTAGTTGCCTTCAATGGAAGAGGCAAAAAGGACTATTAAAGAGCGGGAGTGTCTTTTTAAGTGAGCGCGTTTTGTAATGGTAATGTTGGTTAAAGTAAGCTTGGGTTGAGGATATGAAAGATTGCAGACGTGCGCTGACGACATTTTTCACTAGTGATAGCGATTACTCTCATGAATCAAGCGCGACAAGCGGTTATTTTATTTACGCCCATGATGGCATTGTATTATTAATGAGTATCATGTGATATGCTCCGTAAAGATGATGATACTGTGCAGTGTCATGAATAAAATATAGTTTCAAGTGAAATAAACTAGTTAGAAGAAAGAAGACATTTATTAAAAAATAAAAATTGGCGAAGTGTAATTTATATTTTAAACATTAATATACATACTTTTTAGTAAATCAATTAATAGTAGTTTATATAGAATGACGACGTGATTATGCTGAAAATAATTAAGTCAAAAGCAACATAGAACAAATAAAACGGATACTTTAACGTCACTTTATATTTATAGTGTTGGATATTTAACGGTAAAGGCAGAAGTTAATTAAAGTTTTTATGTATTTTTTTTACAAATATTTTAGTTAATTAATTAGTTTTTGAATGTAAAAAGCAATTGACTACTCTCTTCTACTCTAAAACTATACCTATAAAACTTTTTTATTCTCCATCTCTTCTAATAATTAATATAATTTTTAAAACATTCCAAACTAATTACTTATTGTTTTCTCTTCTTTAACAATATCCAAATAAAGATAAATAAAATTTCACTATAACACTCACTTTTAGTCACTTGGTACTGAAGAAGTGTGACTAAACACTTCGCAACCACACTCAACGATGCTCTAAAGATAAATAACTACTTTTCTAAGACGACGCTACAAGATGGCAGAGTAAACCCAAGCCCAGAGTCCAATGACAAACCACCAGTCTAAAAATTCTGTTCTCTCGCGATCGTTTGTTCATTGACAGTGCTCCGTTCTTGTTTAATTTGTAAATTAGTGTAATACATACGCTTAACTTTTCTGACTCTTCTATTTTTGCTCCATACAATAATTATCACCACTTAAATTTCCATATTAAACATATGAATTAATAAAGTATCTTAAAGCAAGTCTAGGAAATAGCATTAGCATTAGAAATGAGGAAAGCATTATTTTGCATACGATCGCAACCAACGCGAGAAAACTTTGTAGATTAATATTGACGCAATAAACCAATCCACTCAACTCTCCTTGCTTCTTCACATTGCTCATATGCGCGCACGTGAATAAATCTCGCAATAAGCACGTTGCTAGCGTGCACTCAACCAGAACTAAACAAACATTCATTATTAATGTCAAATAACAGGTTGTTATCGTGCATATTGAAGAGAGTAAGGCGCGCACGGCTTACAAGAGTTACGTGGGTGAATTTATCGTAAGCTCGCTGAGCGCATGATGAAGGCGCCGGGTTGTTTGGGACCATGTTCAGTGAATGAAAGCATGAATCAAGCTGCGCGATGCTGTATTTATATTTGCAGGCGCCTTTGGTGCATATGCATCCAGATGTTTTGTGTAATTCATGAGCGTCGCCGAGTGTGTCGAAAGTAGAGCGCTTATAAAGATGTTGAGATGAAGGTGCATTTACATCTTTATTAAGGAGAAAATTGCATTTTAAATCATTTTTAAATATTATATTTGTATTACTAATGGAATTTTTACATTTCTTAAATGTAGTTGATCAGTTGATAATTGAATAGACTTCCAACACTTGAAGAATTACAACTTTTAATCTAAATGTTTATTATTTGCAGTATAAATTGCAGCTGGTATGTTAAAATATCTTGTAGGTAATGTTAAATAGTTTCTAGAGAAGGACTTAATGCACAATTGCAATTTGCAAATTGTATGCAGTGAAGCATACGAATGCGACGCTTGCAACTTTCGGGAGCGCTACAAAAGCAAGTTGTTGTTCACCATCAGAGGCAAGACACAGAGGGCTTTATTAATGTATACAATGCTATTAATGCTCGTCTTGACAATGTGTGCAATGTTTGCAAACTAACAGTGCACGTTGTAAGCGCTTTATTTATTAAGCGCAAAAGGGTAGAGTTTTCTTTGTTACCAACCTTACTAATACCTTACTCATTTACCTAACTAATGTTACTTGAATTAATTTACCAGCACGTTTTACTTCACATATTTATAATTTTTTTCTCTAAAACAATGTTAATTTATTTGTAATAAAAGTCATACCAAATACAGAAGTTTGCTTGCTTGCATAGATTATCAGCATGCAGAAGTACAAACATAAATAATATGTCAGAAGAATAAAACAAATGAAAAGAAATAAGTTTAACGTCTTAAAACTTTGAAATCATTAAAGTTAAACAAATTACGTTTTCATACATTCTCTTAGAGCAATTAACAAGTTGGTATTACAATACTAAGAAAAAGACTTATTATACTTATTATTCTACAATGAGACATTCTAAAAAATTACAACAAATTTGAAGAAAAAAATTAAAAATGAAATAAACTAAAGCTCTTATAAAAATTTTGAGAAAATGTAGCATTAATCTTATATTAATAAAAAATGGTTTCAAAGTTTGTTGCACAATGTTATTTTATGCATAACTAAGGATAATTACATTAATAAACTAACATTTTTATCTTTGCATACTCATAATCTCTTGTCTCGCGAGATATTGTTTTCTATTATATTTATTACTATTATTATTATTATTACATTTATTTTTATTCTGCTTCTTACAGAATAACCCAAAGTTTACCTCATTTTAAAGAATGATATTTTGTAATATTATAATATTTAATCACACATTATAAGTTAATTTTTTCGTAAAAACAAACATAATCATAAAAGCTTTCTCTAACCGCCGCCAGCGAAATACACTAAGCGCTCGCAAAAAGACTCGAGGTCTGCCGCACCGCGACATAGAATATAGATAGCGCCACTTATGGCTGCAATGAAACAGAATGTAGCCCATGGCGTGCTGCAACCAGTGCAACAAGAAAATAGAAGCAAAATAACCGCAACCAAGTTGGCGCAGAGAGGCGTGGTGACCGTACGCACAACTTCATACAGCTAAGTGATGCTGTAATGGCCGTTAAACAAAAGCAAACCGGCGGCGAATTGGAATCACGCGCTGCATGCGAATCATTCGAATATGGTTGAGTCTGATGCGCAATGCACGCAGACAATAGAAATAGCAATTTCGCGCGGGATGTTAATGTAGTAATTAAATGCGCGAAGATTGTAATAATCACTGTGGTTTAGTTGCAGTTAAAGTTGATACAAATGTGCGGTTTGTGCAATGCAATAATTGTATAATAGTCATTTAATTAACACAGCAAGGCAAAGATTGTTGCAGGTTAAGTGTAATTAAGTCAGGAATTTGGAGTAAAATAAAAAACAACTGTTTTAAGCGGTTGATATATAGACAACCCAATATACATCTTGTTTCTATTGCAAATAAATCACTATGTGCCAATTGTATGTACTGTATTTGTAAACCCTAATTAATTTGATACTATTTCAAATCTCATTTAGAAAAAAAAACTTTATGCATTAAACTAATAATTACAATCGCGCTGAATTTGCGGTAATTTGTGTAATCGGAATTTGGGAGTTGTTTAACATCCTCGCGATTTTGCTTGCAAAGTGCACATTGTGTAGGTTTGGTTTTGTTATTTAACTAGTTTTAAACTACGTCGTTCATTGTAGCGACAACTTTTCCGCCGCCGGCGACCACCACTGAGCGGCGGCGTCTCTGCATTTAAATGCAGTTTGTTCTTTTAATCTGACGCTTTCTGGGAGGCAATAAAGCTCTCTCGCAAGCGCCATTGCAACGCGTTTTTAAGCATTCTCCCGGGTGACAAAATTAAAATAAAAGTACGTTTACTGTGTCGTACAACTCGGAAAACTAGGCAAACTGCAATTATCAGCAGCTATTAAAGTACAAGATAAAAATTTTGGAGACTACAAAAATATTTTTATCATTTTAATAAGATTGTTTTTAAAGTGATGTTTTACTGATTTTTGAAATAAGTTTAATGAGTTTTATGAATTTCAAACAAAATGGAGGAAAATATTAGTCATAAATTGTTTTGTTGAGTTTCAGTTGAGTTTACATCATGTAATTACAAATTAGAAAGTTTAGACAACCAAATGTATATTTGCGCTGCGTTAAGCGCAACAAACTGGTTATGTATATTTACTTCTATTTAAATCCTTACCTGTTATACGCTTACTCTAGATACTTAATAAGGTTTTTGCATTTGCGTTAAATTCTCACACTAATACCCGCATAAAACGCTCACTCTTCTTCCTTAACTAACATTCAACTTGTTTGTTTTCCTCGTGCGCAGATAGAACGCATTATCCTGATCCTGATGATATTAAGCCACTAATTTTTTTCTGACGTTTTTACTAAGATCTACAATAAAACTAAAGCTTTAAAAAAAAGTTTTAATAAAAATTTCAAAGCTTGATAATTATTATTTTTATTGTTAGCATAAATTAAGCACAAAAACGTTGATTATTTAATTACTTTTAGAATGTACATTATAACATGCTGTATTTTAGCGGTGGGAATTTATTTTTCTGCATATGTATGAAAACAATAATTAAATTAATTCAAAACCATTATATTTTATATGAACCGATGTTGTATGTGCTATTTTACAAATTGCGTACTGACGCTTATAAAAATGATTTTTGGCATAAAATGTGCGAAATAAATCAAATGCATCATGCAGTGTTTGTGTAACGAGTTGGAATGAAATAAATGCAGTCCAAAAAAGTTTGTAACCAGCACTTGTAATTAATTGAAAACAACGCACATTTTATAGCCGCTTCGGTCAATAATTCAATGAATGTAAAAAATTAAACAATTACTCACAACTCGTTACGTTGCTTGCAAAATGATTGTAATGACTTTACTGGTCTGGGTTAGTTACTGTAAACTAAAATTAAATTATTATGTATATCAAACTTAACTTACTTAATATTGATTTATTCAACGTTTTTTACTTACTGCCTACTTCAGTATCTTCTGTGTTTGAAGACAGCAAAGCAAAAACGTTCTACAAGTTAATACTAAGTAAGTGATCTAGTTAAGCTTCATCTATACTCAACAATACTCTGAAAAATCAAATCTGAATAATTTATATTTGCCCATAGTTAGCTCAGTCAGCACAAAAGTTGTTTATATTATTGATTTTTACTAATTTGTTTTACATTGTAAATTTAATTCTACAATGTGTTTTATTGGAAGACTTGGTAGAACAAACTGTTACTCGTGCTTGTTAAGACTTCGTGGAGAATGAGTACGGTCATTGTCTACTACATTAACTAGCATAATCTTTAGCAATAGTTATTGAGATTGAATTCTATACAAATAAATATTCAAGGATAACACTTTACTGACTAAGCTGCAGATCTGGGCGCATTATACAATTATACAATTTGGGAGTGAAATTAGACTTCCTAGGAAGTGCAACTGAGGCTCGGTAGGTTGTTTATGTTAATTAAAAATGTAAATCTTTATTATCTTAACAAGTTAATTTAAAATATTAATTATAAGTATTTCAAAGCAAATAAGAGATACATTTATTATGCCGAACCTAATAGGATGCAAAAATAATAATTATGCTTTCTCTGCGTAGTTCTTCCTGCAACATTGCTTTTTCAATCATTTCTCTACGCTTTTCCTGCTGCACTTTGAATACTTTATTCCCAAACATTTTCCTGGTTAGTGAGTCGTAAGAATCTCGATATATATGTCAAATGAGAAGGAAAATTTTTAAAAATATGAAAATAAAACCAAAAGTTTGCGTAATAAATTCTATCATGTGCTTGCATCTCATTAATTCTAGTTTGGCGCTCAACAGTATAGTTTATCAGTTGTTGAAATAAAAACATGAAAGTTACAAATTGCTGCAATTAGAGTAATTTATATAAAGCAAGGCAACGCCAAAAAAACAACATATTTACAAGCTTGGCTCACAACTTCAAAACATGACCACATTCAAGGTCTACGTAAATCTTACTGAAGACTAAAATAGTATAAATAAGATAAAGAATAAAAAAAGTAACAATTTATTTTAATCTTATGGTTGCTTTTTAATAAACAAATTTATTTACTTTTTTAAACTAGTTCTAGCAACACTAGAAGCCACACTTGGAATGCCGCATTCTTCTCCAGCTTTTTCATCCTTTATCTCTCTAATCGCTAGCTTATCTGTATCTGACTTTCATGGTATAACGCGCCGTCTTCCGAGTAAAATCGATGCCTGCGCGTCGACACACTTTTCCGACAATCCCGAGGTCGGCATACCGGAAGAGTCGTTGCTCCAATATAGGCTACATCAACACACATCAAACATGGCGCGAAAAGCGCAAACAAAATGGAAAGCAGACCACAAGCGGATTCACTGACTGCAAGGCCACCAACCAAAAACCAAACATGCGAGTATAGAAGAAAGCAAAAAGAGATCAAATACACTGCTGGCGACATGTAAACACATGACTATACTACTAGCTGTTGAAGTATAACCAGCATCACAATGGTTGCCGATATTTCTTGCTGTGTGGGTTGGATGGCTGAGCAAAATGTAAGCAAGAGATATTTGCTGTATTGAACGTAATGCCTAGAATTCCCTTAAGAAATGCCAGCCCTCAACAAAGTGGCGCTGGCAGCGATATCATTTTTAGCATGTTAATGCAGTTACAAGGCGTAAAGGAGAAGGCGAAAGCTTTTTACCGCTTCTTTTGCGTAATCGAATTGTGGGTGGTTTTCTTGCAAACGACGCAGCTGACAATAAAGCCCTTGTGTGAAATCAGGAATTTTATAACTTTTGTAATGTTGGCCACAAATTTAGATTTAAAAATATGGAAAAATTGTTAAAGAATGTTTTTTTTTTCTTATTTTTACAAAAATATTACAGTTAATAAATCATGCTTAAACAATATCCTTCAAATCAAATTTATCCTTTTAATTTGAAGTTTATAAAGCTACCTATAAAGTTTTGTCGTTAATGATTGAGTGATTTTTCCGCTGCAGTATTTGCTTTGTTTTTAGTGCAATACTGAGTCTGAATTCAATATAAATCGTATATTTTTCTGTTTCATTTGCTTCAATCTAATTAGTGTAGCATGAAGAACAGAAATAAAATTCTTAATGAACTATTAAATCTTATTTTTGGGTTTTGTTATATTTAGGTTTTCTCAAGACCGCGTATTCTTTTATTTATTCAAAACATAAATTTGTGCAATTAATTTTGTTTTTCGAAACTGCCGTGTTTGCAAAAGTCATAAAACCAAAATAATTAAAATTTATTGACATCAAAAAACAAGTTCGTCATCTGTACTGGTAGCAATAAAAAGTTTCAAGAATCTTTTGCTTAATCCAAAATTTTTCACCATTTTAGAGTCCATATTTCTTGGAAAAACCGTAAGGACTAGTCGTAATTATGCTGCAAGAAAACATATATTTACAGTATCCAGTTTCAAAAGTCATACAATTCTATTGAACATTTTTGCATTTTTTGTCTTCTGCATAAAATATTTGGAGAGTTAGCAATAAGGACAGAATGTTTGTGTTTTAGAATGAGAGGAACAACAAAAATAAATCAGAAAATTATCTGCTTCAACGATTTTGTTCTTTTTTGTTTTAGTTTTAAGATTGTCAGTTTAAATTTTATCCTTTTTTTGGTTCACTTGGCACGCTGTTTAAGTGGTCATAAATTTTCTCAGAAATCGGTTGCTGGTGATGCACAAAGCAGTATGTGGGACAAGTGGGGTAGTTAGAAGAGCTGAGCAAACTGTACTAAGATATACAGTATAGGAAAACAGATGATAAGTCGTTAGAATGTGTAAAATAGAAATTTATGTATTCAAAATTAAGTATGTTATTAATAAATAATTTTGTTTTCAATTGAATCGAATGCAGCAAAAAATTAACTCAAACATTTAATGAATAATTTTAACAACTGTAGTGTAAAATGTTATTATAATCAGTTTTTTTTTCTTCAAAAATATCTTGATTTATATTTAATTTAACCCTCAAATTTATCTTCTAATTTTACAGGGTTTTTTTCTCAATAACTGACTAATAAAGTCATACGATTGGAATTTTTTTTCTTAAATAGGTTTATTGCAGGATAGTTAATGTAAAAAAATTGGCTAATTTAAATTGCAATCAAGACTCACTGGTACTGAAAGCTTTCCGCTAAAACTTTACAGTGTTTGAATTTGATAATTACCTTACACGATACTGCAATTCAAATTTAGTTGAAGACATTAGTTTTTAATAAATAATTATTTAAAAAAAATCAAATTCTATATTATGCTTTATTATATTATTTTTCTTTTCACACAATTGGACTATAACTTAGGCAACCTTGTCTACTTTTGTTTAATTTTTCCTGTTTATGCTAACATTGCACACCGCTCAATCAACAGTTACTCACGCATCAGTTGATGCAAACCTACCCCAACACCTTCATACCGTTTAAACACATTTATCCTCCGACGTGTAAATTACAACCGAAGCGATTCAAGTGGAATCGAGCACCAGTCCCACCACCTGCACGTAGATGTGCTTCACGTGCGCTTTACTTGATTGAAGTGAGTAACGTGGCAAACATCACTCCCACGCCGGATGGTGCGTGCAGAAGTTGGCGCAAAATCATCATCAACCGCCGACATTGCTGCCTAACGAATCATTTAACCGTTTCACAACCTAGCAAATGGACTCGCGATTTACAACCAGGATGATCATCATGTGCGTGCATAAACATAACAGCAAATTACTACAAGATGGACAGCATCATGTCCATTATATTGTACTTTGTATGAGATTTACTGGTTTGGGGAGATGAATTTGGAGGTAGATTATTTTAGAAATGACTTGATTTAGTCCTAATGATGTGTGATGATTAAAGTGAAGTTGTGTGGATATAAAGTCTAATTAACTAAATAATCGCTGTAATTCAATCAATCATGATGAAGTGTAGATGTCCAACAAAGCAAATTAGAATTTTTTTTTCTTTTGAGTAATGGAAGAATAAACAGACTTGAAGACTTTTTGAGAAAGAAGAAAAAAATGAGTTAGTGAGTTGTGGAGTTAATTATGAGGAGTGCTTTTCAAGGATTGTGTGAAAGAAAGATTTATATAAGAAAATAAAAACAACGTCATTATCATCATCGACATTAACACCCAGAGGAAGAAAAAGATCAGTTCTCTGTTTTTGTCTAAGTTTCTATTAAAACTGACTAGGATATGGATAAAAGCGTATATGTCATCAACGTGACCACTCGTTATTCTTACTATCCTCTATCAAAGAAGACGTAGTCATAACTACACATCTGTAGGTAAACAAAACATACCCGTTGTTATGGCAATACATTCATAGCCACCTTACTGAATCACATCTAACACGGCCATACTGACATTCAACACGTCATAACCTGAAATTGTTCCGTTGCCATGGTAACACTCCCATAGCCATCTAATTACATATAAAATAGTAGGAGTTCTCCTAACCCTGGCAACGCTAGTAGTCAACTTTACTGAATCACATCTAACATGTTTAAATAAAATATTGGAATATTTAATCTAACTGTATTACTATACCTAGTCAAAATAGTAGTGCGCTATAGTAAGGGTAGCCTACACTACATTGTCGTTGAACAAAATTACAGAATGTTCTGAATTCTTTCTGTAAAATAAACTAATATATAACAAAAAATATTTTTAGAATATATGAACTATTATCTAAAAGTTTATTGCATATATTAAGTTACACTCAACATGATGTAGGTTGTAACCACGAAAGCACCATTCAAACAAACCGCAGCAAACAAGTATTATACGTGAGCAGATGTTAATGTTTTGGGACGGTATATAAAATCTGGAAGTACAAACTAAATCTAATAACAATATTTATGTTGGTACGCATCAAAAAAAGTGCTGATATAGATGGAAATAACGTGATTAAAAAATAAAATACATTTTATACCAAAATTATTTCATATGAAATTTGAAATTAAAATATTTGATAAGTTAAAATAAAATTCACTTGCTTTGTCTTTTTTAACTAAATGTAATAGGTTGCATTCTGTTTTCTTAACGCTGATTTCTTCTGTTTCTTTAGTGTCTTGTCAATAAAATGAGCTCGTAAATCGCAGACAACATTGGGATTAACTCAAACGCATTACCGCCGACGTCGACATCTGAGACCAACTTGCATGACTCGGAGTTATCTACAACCCGTACACACATCCCTTCTTTTTCTCTCATACATTTCTTGGCCTGCTCCAGTTTTACTACCCTTTGCGTTATTGTCTAAGTCTTATATCACCACTTCTTTAGAATTGTAAGAAATTTGCGCGTGCCACGCAGTTACTCGCATAGTGTAGACAACCCACATGACTGTGCAGGACACACAGAGTAGCAAACGGCAAAACGGCACACAAACCGAATGAAAACGCAAATAAAAACGAAGGCCACTGTGGATTGCGGCATTGCGATGCATTGCACAAAAACGGCGTAGAAGTGATTTACGTGAGATCGTGATTGAAAAACTGTTGAAAATCCTTCTCTCCGAATATCCGGTGGAAGTAAACGGAGCATGCAATGTGAAGGAAGATCTTGTAAAACTGTGGAGATTCTTGTAATGTACGCGTGTGGATAATATGAGCATCTGTAAGGACCTTATATCAATTTTTCAAGTTTATTGCACGTGCTATCAATTTTACTTTTAGGAAGTACTTTTGGAATGTTTTTTTTTTACTTTTAGGACAAATGTACATATATTTTATATTGTTTTCCGACTTTTATCTTTGGTGACGTGGATTTTTTGAAAAGATGAGAATTATTTTACGCAGATCAAACGCGAATTTATTTCTCGCTTTGGTGCATAAACGTGTGGATTATTTGAAAGGAAATAATTCCACGCATATGCGAGAAAAGTTGAGAACATGAAAAGCATATCTGAAATTATTACATTCTTTTCTTTATGATTGTAGATTTATATGTTTCTGAGCATTCTTTCAAATTTATCTGCGGTCGTCAAAATATCAAAATGGAATTCTTTTTTGAGATGTCAAAAAATTATTCCATCAAAATCCTACTAGAAAATAAAATATAGTAGAAAACCCTAATGTTACAGACAAATGCATTTTACTTTAGTATAAATTTGCATATATTTATAATGTAGGTTTCTGCTTTATTTTGTCAATTTGTGTATTTTTAATAGTATGCACAATGTTTTTTTTTTAATAGTGTACTCTAAAACATTTCATATCTAGGTTTATTATTTAATGCTTGAATGTACAAAAACTCTATAAACATAGAATATGTAATAATGTAGAACGCTATTTTGATAGAGATAGGTTGGTCTTTGGTTATCAATTAATGTTAAATAGTGAAACACATCAAAGATCGTGCATTTCTATTTTAGTATGCTATTAACTATCATGAAAAGTAATAGTAAAAAATAAGATTGCTTGTGCAAATCTGGCATATGTTGGGTAACGACCAATTTGGATCCCTGATAGCTGTAGTAGAGGATGAAGATTTACGAGATAGATTGAGTGTCATTCTGATTTTTGTATAGGTTAATCAGGAGCTTTACAAAAGAAATAATTACACACCACTTGTCGGTAATAATAATATGTAATACATCTGTATTTAAATGGGATGAAAGTGAGACTTACTTAAACATTACTGTTATGTTTATAGATAAAAGAACACAAGTCATAAATGCGCATGTACAATTATTGACATGTGACGCGTGTGCAAAAAAGCGCAACAATCTCTATGTAGAAAGTTTTAAGCTTCCATTAAATACAGATAATGTTGGTATATTTTTATTTAAATTATTTTAGGTTACATTTAGATTGATGTGAGCTATTATTTAGAACTTAATTAAATACAAAGAAATATATTAAATGTTGATGATCTTGGAACTTAAGACTTGTCGCAAGTTTTACTTTTGCAGAGAAACAGGTCAATACTTTGAATTGTTTAAATTTTTAGATTATGTCAAGTCATTTTTTTTTAATTTTAGCACAAAAAATCGCTGTAAGTTTCTTTTATTTATTACCCGTATTGTAGGAATAGGATTTCAAAGACATAAATCCTACATTGTCATACAAACTAAACACGTGTAAATAATTTAACTTCCATTAGTCTGCTTCAAAATTGCCGTGTAAGATTACAAGATAAATACAATTTTTTAAAAATTAAACCTAAATTTTATATATTCGAATATATATTTGAATTGTACAACAATTTTGAATTTTAAATTATTCTAAATAAACTAGGTCCTAGAAAGGTGTCTAGAAGTTGTTCTACAAATATCAACATTTATTATTCTTACAAAATAAAATTTAATATTGTTAACTTTATATAAAAATGTTTATTAACTTTTTATAGCACATTTTTATAATATTCTACACCATTTTATGTTGTACCCTTTTCTGCCTGATTTTGTTTTTTCTTTCCTATATCTATAATATTTCAGAAACATTTTCTGAAATTTTTTCAACACATTTCCTTCTTTATTTTTTTCTATCGCACATTCAAAAACCAACAAACAAAATGTATGGAGTAAAAAAGAAGCAAACTCATTTTTTCCTTGCTTTTCACATTCGTAGCTTATTTTGCCTTTATTTTATTTCGGTGACTTTTTGCTGACTCTGTCTCTGCAGCCTCATGAGGGATGCTTGCGCACTGGATGCTTTGTTTATGAGCCATGACAGCAGTACAAGTTTATAGGAAAAAAAACCGCGGCATGTACATGGACTGGAGAGTTGTGATACCAATGATGCTGGCCTTGTCAGTGGTTTCGGTCCCATACCAGAAGGTTAAATCTTGTGCAGAAAAATCCCAAAACACAAACAGTTTTCGGGTGTCGCGTGGAGGACGAAATAAAGCGAAACGATGAGGAATGGTATCCGAGGACATCGCTATTTGCATGCGAATGTCACCGCGTGGTGCACTCGTAGTCGAGCGGAAAACGAGAAAGTGACTTTAGGGAATGAGATTCAAAGAAAATTATAAAAAGAATATAGAGAAAATAATTTCAATAAATGGGGAGATCTAGTTGATTCGGTCGCACTTTGAATTTAAAGTAAATGCAGAGCTTAGTATTGTTTTGTACGTTTATGTTTGCGGATTGGAAGAGATAAGAATCATCTTCAAAAACAAAAGACTGAAAAAGTCGAAACTATGACGCGTCCTTGGAGATGCGCCATCGTTATGTTCAACACCGCGCATTGTTATGATGCTGCTGTCGTCGCCGCCGGAAAAGTTACGTGGCCCCGATCGTTGTCTCTCGACGGATTAGCAAAAGACTGGAAAATCACGCAAGGCAAGCGTCATGACCACCTTCACCGTTGCCACCGAGCGCTTAAAAAGCTTGCCAACTCGGGCACACTGCGTAAAAACTAATATGAGCAACAACAAAGAAACTCAAAGAGAACGTCATGTAGAAAAAAATTAACAAGTTTAGATCTCAGTTTGCTGAGAGTCCTCTGGACTAAGAAAAAGTGACAAAAAGTTGAGGGGAAGAAAAAAATCTACTGAATTATTAAGTATGATTTGTGAAACTGAGCAGCATTTGAAACTGATAAAAATTTGAACTAGTGATGAACTGAGTTCTCTCATAATAATTGGGAGTAAATCTAAGGATGTACTTGTGTGAAGCAATAACACTTAAGTGCGGTGGAGAGTGCATCGTAGGTATAATTGCGGGATTGCTCAAGTGAATGTGAATAGGAAGTGCCATTTTCCTTTTATGGAAACTTCATTGTGAATAAATTTGGAATAGTAAGAGGTTTGTTAAACTGTATGGCTACTCTTAATGTAGTCGTAAACTTAAAGATTCTTGAAGTAAACAACAATTTTGATTTCCCATTTAATAATATTATTAACACAGAAAATTGTCTCGCTTTAAGTTTATTGAATATTTTTTAACTCTACATCTCTGCTAGTCTTGGGGGAAATGACTTAAAATGCTTTACACGTTCCATCTACCAACGGAGGAAAGTAGATCTCTTGACATTGTAGCATGTCAACATTTGAACACTAAAAACGTCAGTTCAATTGAAATTTAAAATATCCTTTTTTATTTCAAATCTTTATATTCAATTCAGGTTTTGTCATGCATTAAGTAGAGTTAACAGACTGATCTCGTTCCTATTGAAATGTACAAATGAATATCATTTCGGCGATGAGATCAGCCTGTCTAACCCAGCTTGATAACCAACGACATCTACGATTGATTCTTCAAAACGCACTGACAGTCCTGTCAATATCGTATATTTCTTAGATTAACTTTCTTTATATCAAAATTATAGCTATATTTGGAATAGTTTTTCATTCACTACTTCCATATATTTGTTCTGATTTGTCCTTTGAATTGCATTTTCAACTCGGTAACTTTTTTTGTGACCTAAAAAAGAACGACGCAACGCCTTGGAAGAGTTAAGTAAACCTGTAGCTAAGTCCCACTCGTTCATTTGTTCGCTTTTTACGCACGAGTAGCGTGTGCCCACGATCATTTCATGGACACCAAAAACGAAGCGATACTCTGCTGCCGCCGCCGCCGTGAGCAATCGCGTTTCCACTCCCTTTTCACATGCGGCAGTCGTAAAAGAAGCGACAGGGCACAGAGTCTCTAGCAAATGGCTACATCAAAAAGGAGGTTACGGAGAGCTTGCTTAATTTGAAAAATTCTCCCGAAATAAAAAAGCATCCTTCATAAAAAAACTCACCTTCCTTTTTATATACCTTACTTCCTCGCTTCTGCAAAAATGGATTTTCTATTGATAAACAAATTAATTATATTACTAAAAAATGTTCAATTTTAATAATTGGAGCACAGTCTGAAGTCGAGCGTAAGGAATTGTTAATGGTAGTTTAATCATTATTAGTTTAGTTACATCCTAAGCCTAACTCTGCGGAATGGAGATGAGATAAGGATTGGTAACTAAAAAGTTTGGGTTTGACGCTCGCTAGTATCAATTAATGCGTGAAAGCGTACCCCGGCGTAATTCATGTCCAATTGTTATTGTTGCGAGTTTCCTCTCAATCGGAAGGGAGGTGATAAATCAATGCTTCGGCAGCACGACGACACCTCGCATTAGAGAAGGCGAATAGAACCACAACTCAATAGCGGCCAGTTGTGCAGCTGACATTATTGAAACTAATAAGACTGTAGAACAGCAATTTTCCGATCGATGACGGCACTCGACTAATCATTATATGCGCTAAACAAACAATTGTCGAGTCGTGGATTGTTTTTTTTTTTTTTTAATTTTGATTTTAGTGTTTAATCGATTTTCGGTTGCATGATATATTTAATATATTGTCTAATATCTTCCGTAATTATTATTACATTAGTTAGCTGCCTTTCATAACAATTTGTGAATAGATACTGAACAAACGTAATTTGTTTATATTGCATAGTTGCAAAGTTATAAGTTCCCGAAGTGAATTTTTGTGAAAAAGTGCAGACGCTGATTTCAATGCATGTTCCGAACAAATGTACATTTGGAATAAAATAAAAGTATGTTTACTTGACTCAGTACGCGACTGTAAGAGATTTAAATAGTTGACTCTGGCTGCGCGAGGCGATCAATGCTTTGGAACGTTGGAACGATTAAAGATAAACCAATTACGTTTCCATATATTCAGTATCTATTCACGAATTGTTATTAATAATAAATACGGAAGATATACAATAATATATAGAATCGCTGGTCAAACCTGATTGTTTAGTCAAATATTAAAATTGAAATTAAAAAACCACACAATTGCTTTCTCGAAAATGTTGAGAAAACCGTTTTTTTTTTGCAAATCTTAATCGGAACTTTCTTGTTCTATAGGGTAATCAAAGAGGAAGTCACTAAATAGTTGTGGTTTCACAGTGGCAAAATTCAATGACCAAATGAATGCATCAATAGAATTAAAAATATACTAGATAATTATAAAGTTTTAAATATTCTTCCGGTTTTGTAATATAAACCGCCAGATGGCTTTAATTTACAACCATGTTTGTTTTTCCTGCAGAGAGAGGAACTCGTGACATGCCATTAATTCAATCAATTATTGTTATTAACCGTGCTTTAATCGCTGAAAGCACCAGCGTGAATTCTCCTCGAGTCGACTGTAACTCGGCCCTTTGATATATTACCTCTGCTCCATTACTAACAACCTCTCAAACTCGCAGAGTCCCCAAAATAAAAGCTCAACATTTCTAAAAATTTCACACCAAGTCTAAACTTATCAGCAACTAAATTCATAATCGAGTCTAATTAAATTAATGCCAATAATAATCACTCGTCGTGTTAATAAACACCACTTCTGGCGCAATCGATTGTAGGTGTTTGCCAACATTTCGAAATCGTTTGGATTCAAGCGAATACAATGGTATAAACAAACACAACTCGAACGAATTGGAATTTATGCAGCCAGTAAGGACTGATGACATGAAATCACCACAATTTGTTTGGAATTAACATTTATTATTGAAAATGTTAATAATGCTTGCAGCAGTTAGTTTCATTTTAACCATTGGCGGAATTAATATCCCAAACAAACAAAGCGATGAAATAACTAAATAATTTAATGGCAAGTTAAGTATTTTCAGTCAACTAATAAGTATGCATATTGGATTATTTTAAATAGGCTTGGGTAAATAACTAAATAATTAAATATCAAAGATGGATGAAAAGTTGAAACATTTTTTGCTGGAAACAATGTACACTATGCATTTCAATTCCGTATGAAAGTCATGCATATGACGGAATACGGGGCCGCCTCGTTATTTACAACTGACGGGGTGTTATAAACACATATTTCGCCCATCGTTGACAGGCGGCCATCACGGACAGCAACCCGCCCGGCCTTGGCGCAAAGTGGAATTTTATGTTGATATGTAGGTTTGAGGTTATGTCGTGTTTCTGCAACGGCGCAATGTTCACTATTCATAGCAAATTTAGCATGGTTTTAATTTAAATAAAAATGGCACTACTAGCTAATGTCACTAAAAAATAACTATTAAAACTATTAAAAGTTTTATATAATTTTACCAGGATTAATATACTGAAAATCCATATTCTTTATCATTTTATAGACTCGTGTTTCTCCTAACAACAGAACTTTATTATTATACATTGCTGTGCATTGTTATGAAGTTGTATGCAATTGACAAAAAAGTTTTAATAAAGCGGCAAACAGAAGTTCTGTTTTGGGTTCTGTATTGCTTGGCTCTTGTTTTGCCGCCTTATTTTGGGTTTAACACTGCTTCCGGCAGTATGAGGGTGTGTTGGAGCACGTGTTGACGCGAAAAACCTGTCGCGTGTGCCGGAAACAGAAGCAATGACCAAACGAAATATTTGAATACAAATGAAAATAATAAATGATGAGGATTTTGCACTTTAGAGCACTGTAGAAGCTGTTCGATCAATGTTTTTGGAAACATTTAAGAGCAACTAAATCGGATTTTTGATTAAGATATTGATTGAAATCATTTACACATACTGCAACATACTGTAAGACAGAGGAAGTTTTAAAAGAAACCAAGAACATTTCTGTAACACATTAAGACAACTTTGGCGTTTTCTTCAAGCTAAGCTTTTTGTCGCTTGAGAAGATTTTCTCAGTTTTTTACGCAATTTTGCAACCAATTTCTAAGGAAAGCAATTATCGTCGTAGGCAAGACAGAAAATTATATACTAAAGAAAAATGAATTTTATATCTTATACTAAATATAATGTATTAAAATTTGCGCTTTATTTACTCAATATTTCTAATATTTTTATACCTACTTTTAATTGATTACAGTTGATTAGAATTTTTCAATTATTGTGCATTTTTCATATTTTTAGCCTTTAACATCTAATAACACATCATAATGCAGTACAAACGTAAGATTGATGAAAACTTTCCAGTTTGCACCTCAGTTTTAAACTTTTTCAGCAGGCGAAATGTTGAAATGTAAAGTGGAGCGTAACTGTAAAATATCTAGACTATGGAATACTCTATATCTTTGGCGTTTCTTTTGTCTACTTTAGTTTTATACGGATAAAAAGAAGAAGGGGTACAAAAGTTGTGGCGACTTTGACAAAGACTTGGAAAATATGAAACTGTGATACAGTAACTTTGAGAAATAAACTGCTAACATGGTAAATAGTAGATACATAAACTGGAAAATGCTGAAAACAATGGAGAATTGTGTAATATGCAAGAAAAAAAAACCTTTAGCTTGAGTGAAGATGCGGATTACAATACACCGTAATGAAATTGTAGCGTTGAGGGAAATTTAAATAGATAGATAAAAAAGAAATTTCAAAGTATGCGTATTTTACAAGAACAGTAAGGAAATTTTAAGTTTATTAGATGTATAGTATGTTGAGAACTTTATTAAGTACTGAGATTTGTACAAAAATAAATTTTCAGTTACCCAAAGTTTTAATTTTATAATAACACACACTGTTCTATAATACAATTGGTTATCAGGTTAATTCCAGTAAATTCCACCACTCCATTAAGCTTATCTCATCAGTATAAATATAGAATAAGCTCACGCTTGTTTCTGTCATTGGTATATTTCACCAGAAAGCTCTAGTCGTTCAAGTCAGCCATAATTATCAACGTGCAGACAGCATAGATGAGTCTTAATTCGGCACACATGATCATCAATATCAGTACACCGCTCTGTGTATGCAACCGGGTGCAACAAATAGGGCTGCGCTGCACGCCGCATTATGTGACGTATGTGGCGATTTTAAGTGTGACTAAATGAAAACTAACTAACACCCACTACCAGGAAACAGATTAAATATTAGGCAACTATCAATCTACACATTACGCAGTACTAGTTGTACATTTCAATCCAATAAAGCCAAGCTGAATAATTGAAGACTGGAAGTTGAACAATTTGCGCTTTGTTATCAAAGTAAGTGCTCTTAAATATTCAGATTGACTTTACTATTATACTAGTTGGTGCAAGGTATAATCAATTATAAGTTGGTGGGAACTCATTACATACAATGCAATTAATTAATATTTGAAAGTATAATGCACTTTTCAGATGCACCTCCTTCTGTACTTCAAACACCCAGCTCGTTAAGATGAGTTTGATACAATCAAAGTCTGAATTAAACAGTACCTATCTACACAAGTGCACCACGATCAAGCGGCATGCATGATCAACCCGCTCAGAAACATCCGTTGCACCCGCACTTCCGCCACTGCAATTTCCACCTGTCCTACTCTTCCGTCACTATGCGCCATTATCCCATATCGGACAATGACGCATTCCGCACACATATCGCGTGATATAGGCTACTCGTTGCATACGAATGCGTTAATTAATATGTATATCCTAGATCGGTTTAAACCAGCTGGCTTAAGTTGCAAAGGGAAAATGGACAATAGCGAGGACATACATAGTCAGTTTCATGTTATTAATAATTTAGCATAGACTTCAATATTAGGAAAGCGCACCTTGAAGGTAAATTATTTAGTTGATCATTCAGTTGAGAATTGTTTATTGCTTTCTGAATGAAATGTCCTGCTATTGGCTGAAGCATGCTTATAAGTTTCGCTAGATTAAATTCAGTCACAATAAAGTGACTTTGGAATCCTTTGGAAAACGCTTACTTTGAGTATTTTGAAAGCAAGTTTCAGAAATGAAATAGTGTATGAATTCACTTGGAACCAATAAGCACTGACTTAAAAGTTTTGAAAAATTAAATAACTTTGTGAATAAAAAAAATTACTTATCTAAAATATTGCGGTGAGATCAAACAAATTTTATTAATTGAATGCAAAACAAATTCAACGAAAAACATGACAATATTGTAATATTGTAATTAACTCTTTTGCAAAACAAATTAATTGACATAAATAAACATAAATTATCTTAATTTCTAAGTGTCTCTTTTAGTACTACTTTATAGGTTAATTGGAAACAACTTAAGTGGTTTAGCTCAGTTATTTGATGGTAAATCAGCTCTAGCGAGAAAAACAAAATTGTTTTACTGCCAACCAATAGTAATATTATTTACCAATTTTTAACATTTTACAAAACATCTCATTTTTTATAAACTCTATTGAAAAAACTATTATACTTAGCTAAATATGTATAACGTAACTTTCTAATCAAAACCTAGTCTATCAATTTCTGTTTACTAGTAACTTTTATGTTTCTTAAAAATTTAAATATTAAAATTTATTCTCCCTAGAAGATTATTGGTTGGAAATAAATACTGAAACTTTCTGTTTACAACCATAGATTTTTGCAACTTGTTTCGGAAAATTGGTTTTCATAAAAAAACTATTCTTGCTTTATGGACGGTTGTATATGCTATTGTTAATTTTGTTAGGACTTTAGTTTATTTTAAGTAACATAAAATACATTTATAAATTTTTATAAATTTTGCAAAATACGTCTAGAAAACTGCTTATTTTATTTTAAGTCTTAAATTATCCAAAGTTTTTTGTGTTTTAAAATCCAGTCTAAGTTAATTAGAAATACCTGAAACTTCAAGTAAAACTTAACTAACAAGATATAATACATCCTTATATCTCTGACGGTTTACAAATGTTTAGATTGTGGTCTTAATATTGATTTAATTAATTGATTTAATTTAATATTGATTGATTATTTAATTAAAACTATATATAATTATTGTGTTGAAAAACTGCACTATAACACTTACTTTTTGTTTTTAGGTAAAACGTTTTCGGCATGTTGCCTTCTTCAGTATAATGAATCTTAAACACCTCGTCACCTCACTCAACAATACTCTATATATAATTAGTTTAAAAATAAAGCGTCTAATTTTTGAATGAATAAAATGATAATATCATTATATATTTTAAATGTATTTTTTTTATTTGCACAAAAGATACTAATTTTAATAATCCTACTTTGCAATTCATTCTTGTGAAGAACATAAATGCAAATCTTGGAGGATAACTGCTGTTCGAAAGCGGTGCTCTGTTAAATGCCGCGAAATCTGCACAGTTGATTATTTTATTTCTTATTTTTGTTGTACTTAAAATATACATCACTTTGTACTGTACAAAACTATAAATATTTTTTGAATTTCACCTATTTAAATGTAAATCGGAATTATTTGAAGATTCTGGAAGCTTTTTCTATTCGAACTAAGAACTAAACATTCCTACAATAACTTGGTTTTAGGTTACTTTATCTAAAAGATAAAGAACATTAGATATATTTATATAACCTAAGTAATCACTAGAAATAATTAAATTAAGCATGGCAAAAATTTTAGAAATTGACCAATTTTTACACTAATTTTTGACTACTTTTAATTAAAGTAAATATAAATAAATATTATGTGACTGAAACATAACTATACTAGTTAACATTAATTTGTAGAATGTTTTCGATTTGTTGTCTCTTGGATAAGAAGGCAACAAGCCAAAAATCTTCTAAAAATCAATATATTGAATCAATATAGTAAATGTTTTAGTTAGGTTTTATGTATATTATGAATACTAAACACTTTGTGAGCACACTCAATAATACTCTATAAAGAAACTAATAGAAACGTTGGAACAATTTCTTAGTTAAGAAATAAGGGTACGTGATAAAATGTGATGTTTTAACTAATTTGAGAGTATTTTTAATTAACATTCTAACAAATATTTTATTGTTCAGTTATGTATAATAAATATTCTTAATTTTTCATTGCGTGTTTGGCAAAAATATTGCTTCGAATATTGCTTGAATAGTTGTATAAAATCATCAATAGCATAATTGAAATGTCAACAGAATTTCAAAAATTAAATTTATGTCAACATATTTAATTACAATTTTTATGTACATTATAATTTGTTATTGTTATTTTTGTTACTTTTTAGAGCATACTGCAACCATACAGATTATACTGCATCAACTATTAGGATTATTATCAGTTATTGGGATTGAATTCTGTAGAAATACATATGATACACCTCGCAGTCACTGCTACGGCATACCAACTGCGCTACGGAGCAAGATTAAAGGCAGTTAAATATAGTTAAATTGAAAAAGATGTGCGATACAATATTTATACAAGGTGTAATCAAAAAGTAAGGTAATTTTTTTTATATATAAATAATACTCATTTATATATCCAAAACAATGTTATCTTCTTCAAAAAACATTTTTCTAATACAATACACTTGAGCCTGCGTTTTTTCCATTCGTCAAAACCTTTTTGAAATTTACTTTTAGATATTGCCTTCGGCTTCTCCAGCAATTAATCTCCTCAATCGGCGCAAATCTTCGTTTTTTTTTCATAGATTTTTTTAATTTTGGGAAGAAAACAAAATTACTAGAGGTCAACAAATATACAATTATGTATATGATGATTCATGTATAAATTCAGCATTGTTGTTAATACTTTTGGATTCATTCATTCTACGCGTTTCGTCAAAAAAAAGTTAAAACAAAATCCTAACTCAATTTAATGTCTTAAAGTTATCACTCGTTGGCGCCTCCGTCAAAATGAAATTTCCGCCAAGGCGTAAATTGCCTTCGCGAATTATATTCCAAAATAGAAAACGCGTCGAACTGCTCGAACTGTGTCGAAAAAGTGCTCAACGCACTCTGTCAAATGTGTACACACTAACCATTTCATCTTCATGTCTTCCTTATCTTTCAATCCCCATTAGCGACGGAGGCAAATGTAACAAGCACGCTTGTTTGATTCCGTCTCCATCGTCGCCATTTAACTCAAGACGCCAAGTTTCGAGAACACAGCGAAGATTTAGTCCCGCTTTTCATCTCCCTCTTTTCCTTCATTGAAGTGTATTGCTTATGGAGTACTGCGTATAATTTGATTCACAATGACTTCAAATAATTTCAAGCTTCAACAGTAACTTGTGAGACGCTTAAAGCAAGGTATAAAAGAAAGTTATTTGGATATTTTTATTATGAATCAATTTTAGGATAAGACTAAGATGTTTGTTTCATTCTTCAGCACACGAACTGTTTACCTAAAATGTTAATTACTAATGCAGTTTATTATATTTTCATTTAGTATTTAAGCAATTTAATTAGTTTAGTAAAGAACTTAATCTCATTTGGTGTCACACTTCATTCTCGCAATATAATCAAATGTTACAAAGTAACTTTCAACCTGTGGTTCAACTTTTGGTAACACTAAAGCGCGTTAACTTTTACTCAGGGTTATGTTTAAGTTATGAGTTGGAAAAGTCGGCCGATTATGGCCGCGCGTGCAACTTCTAGATTATCCCACCAACTGTTAATGCACGCAACGAGATATCTGAAATCATTACAACAAACGTGATAAGTAGACTATCTCTATCAAGATAATTTGGAATAATCTCAGTCCACACACTTGCTTAATTTATTTTAAATTAACTTTAAACAAATAAAGTCATGAAGAAATAAATAGTTTATAAATTGATAATAATTTTTTTTATTTGTGTTTTTTTTTTATTCTATACAAATAAAAGTAACCATTTGTGTTTATTTAAGTAAAGACCGCTGAAACTTAGTTAAGCGATGCACAAGTTTACTTCATCCAGCTGGTTAGAACCAGTAATAAAAAGCTCAACGAAATCAAAAAAAAAAAAAAAAACATGCTGAGCGCGCTTCCGCGACAAGTGTAATATATTTTCCTTCAATTTCTTTCCTGCTGCGCCGATTCCCGATGATTTTCCCCGACAACAATGTAAACTTTCTAAAGCAAACGCGTAGTATGCATGTAAGTTTTAATGTAAGCTTAATGTAACTTTTAAACAATTTGAACAAATTTCATTGGTAGGAAGAGTTGATTACAGGTTAGGACTGAATCAATAGAATTGGAAAATAACAGAGAAAACGGGTACGTTTATTGATGGGGTTGATTGCGAATTGTGTGTTATATGAATTGATTCATTGGCATGTATACTGATGAAGTGAATTGAAAATGCACTGAATCACGCATGAATTTGATTGATTATATTAACAAGCTAGAAATCAAAGTTTTATATAATTAGAAATTTAAAAAAGCAAAAAAAAATCAGAAAATAATTAATGTAACTTTACGAATATCAATTAAAATTGCAGTTCTGCAACAAACACAAATTAGTACCATATTGGGAATATGTTGACAAATCTGCATTTGACCAGAACAGATTATAACCTGGTTTTGCAATAATTTTACCTCTAAACTAGCAAATACCTATTTTTACTTCTTGCATTACCATAAAATCCATATAAACATTTTATTATTATGAGTTTGCCATATATTTCTCTACGGTATAGTAAGAAAGCAACAAAAGAAATTCAAACGTATCATAAGATGCACAAGTCAAAGAATCACTTTATGATTGCACATCAACAGCCATCTTAGGCATTCAGGACCCTAACATCCCATAGCTTGTGTCATGTTTAAATTCCGTTTAGAATTCCGAGGAGCGTAAAAAATAAATAACGATTGACCGATGGAGGCAATAAAGATAAGAACGGCAAACGCCCGCCGCGATTGAGCACCCGTCCCCGGAGGCGGCGGCCTACGATCCGGTCGCTGCCGCCACGGCGGCTGGCGTTGAATGGTAAAACGCAGCGGCCCGGCTCATGCATCATTTATCACCGGCGGTCGTGTGTACATGCTCGTTGCGCGCGCGGTTTCGGCGGCGGGAATTGTACGTACACGGCATTCAAGAACCGGGACGCCGGCGTTTTCCTCATCGTTAGCACTCTATTTTTATCGGTGACAGTTGCTTATTTGACATGTGATTGGAATATAAGCTTGATCTCGAGCAAATAAATCAGTCCGGTCAGTGAATGGAATTATGAATGATTATTGTCGCTTTACAAAAGTTTAAAAGTGATTTCATATTGGCCATTTCTTAGCAATAAATTAAAAATATTAAATTGTACAAAATAGAATAATATTAACATAAGATTGTTTTCAACTATACAATTATTTATTGCTTTAATCTACAAAGAAGAAAGATAATTGTATATTGCCAATTTGTCCTTCAAATTGTGTATTGTGATTTGCGCCCAGAACATTTTTTATTTCTCCTTTTTTTAGTGGGTACAAATGTTTTGTTGTGCGTTCGCTGGAAATCAACAATGTCACGTTTAATGACAGCATATAGGCTGGCTGTATGAACAAAGCTGCGCCAGGACATTTGAGCGCTTTTGCGATTGTCAAATGTTTTGTAAATAACAAATTAAACTAAAACAATCATAAAAGAAAACGTAGGTGGATATGTCGTTGCTTTGTCACTGAAGCAATCTAAAGAAAAAAATATTTTCAAAAATTTAGACTGTGAGCAAATTTAATCAAAAGATGAAGAAAATAATATTGAAAAATGTAGTAGTAAAAGAGTATTTATTATATATTTTAAAATAAATTAAATAAATCATTTTTTACAAATACTTACAGATTTACTCTATTATGGTCTTTATCTTATTGGGGATAAGCTAATAAGTTATACAATTTAAAATCAACTTTGTTGTTAACATGCAAGTTTAAGATGTAGATTTTATTAAAAAAAACAGAATTATTTGGGAAAAACTTACAATAAACATTGTAGATGTTAATTTGAGTATGTTACTATTAAGAATTATTTATTTTAGCTATTACAGCTTCAGAACTCTACTATGCAATCGCTTATTAATCTGATTGTCTCTGATTTAACAAAATAAAAATTAGTTAAAAAACATAAAAACGTCAAAAACATAAATAAGGGTAACATTTCTTTCTTTTCTTCTTAATAAATTGTAGTGTAGAATATTTTTATGAATTCTATTGCAAGCAACAGCAGTATTTTTAATTACTATTTAAAATTATTCTAGTATTTTGCAACTCTTTGCAAATTTTTAACATCGCCAAAGTTTCCATGCAGTTTTTAGGTAAAACTAAACCAACCTTTACTTAATTTAACTTACTTCCCTAGAGAAAATTTCTTGCATAAACATTTACTGCGTACATTAAAGTATAATAAATTTATAACCCTCGTGAATTGAACTAAAATTCTATTTTCTTTAAATACGGCCCACCAAAGAGACAAATGTTTTCACGCCCTGGGTTTTTGTTACTTTTCCTTTCCTAAGTTAAGTTTTCCTATCTCGTTCTTAGAATTAGTATTACTCTCAACAGGAAACAAAAAAAAAAACAATTAAAGCATTAAAACCTAGCAAAAAATAAATTCTCTGCATAACTCATTCCAATAAATGCAGCAAAAAACTCAATCAATTAAAACTCTGCAATAATAAATTTAACAAGGGCAATTCCAGTAAAGCACCTCTAGTTTTCTGATAAAGTGCCGCAATTAAACGTGCCCTCTTAATTGAGATATATTCGTGTCTAAAATAAAAGACAAAATTCTTGCTTTAAAGAAATTGTAATAATATAAACCTTAGGAAGAACTATTATTATAACTTAATAGCGAGTTATTTTTAAAAAAGTTGAGCGATGTTAATCTCTTCGTTACTGTATTTAGTTATTCAGTAATAGATTATACTTCTTGGAAGAGAACCGTTAACATTGTAAAGTTGTACCTTGTGTAATTTCCGCAAACTTTAACTTTCATCTGAGTCGTCTACAAAGTACCGCAAACTTGGGCACCCGGAAAAGTTTTCCTTCAAACCCCAACCAAATTGAATTCGATTCGTTTTCCAAATTGTCACCTGCTAGACCTCGAACTTTACGCGTAAGTTTCAAGTTGATATAAAACAAATAAAACGAAAAATCTAATATAGTTTAATGATGATAACCCAAAACAGTATCAACAGATGAGTATTTCTAACTGATTTTTTAAAAATTTATATTAACACCAAAAACTTCATTGATGTTACAGTAAAAATAAATATAAAACCTGATTTAAATATTACCTCATAAAAGTTGGTATGTTGCATTTTATATCATGTCCGATTTTCTCATAGTTCACTTCTCATCCATGATTTTCCACACTACTAGTGTTCTTATTTGTAAGTGGAGTCATGTTCGTGTAGTTTTTTGCATACATCGTGAATGCGACGCATAATGGTCGTCTTTTCGCAGAGCGACGCAGTCGTTTTATAAGTCAACCTGGTAGTCTGCTCGCCGCCTCCATTCCACGACGCGCGCTTGTTTTACGACCGTAATTATTTCGGAATTTACGCTTATGGGATTTTATCATTTTTCTGCATGCACTGCATTACTGGTGGGTACTTTACATAATATCTAGTGTGGAATATGAAGCAAATTGATAAAATTTTGTGTTGAAGATTTAAAGAAGCTGGCATAGCATTATGGCAGTGTGAAGAATAAACACTGACGCATTCTGATTGCTTGCAATATGTGTTGTGTTTGAGTTTTTTTCTTTTCTTTATTTGATATAGTAGCTTAAGGATAATTTCACAATTTATGTAAAGGAGTGAGATACTAATTATCTCTGCAGTACGCAGAGTTGACTAATTCGAACTATTGCAGCTGCCAAATATTTTAATTTTTTAGTGCCAATTTTTTGACTAAAAAAATTCTATGTTAAAAACTAAATGCAACAACAAAAACTTGAAATAGTACTATTGAATTCATTGATATACGTTTGCATTTTATCACAAAAATTTACTTTAATAACTTATAACTTTGAAATCATTACCGATAAACAAATTTCCTTTTCACATATTTCTTTAGTATTTATTCACAAATAGTTGTTAAGGACAGCCAAATAATCTAATAATAATTACGAAAGTTATGAGATAATATATCAATTTGCAACCAAAATTTGATTAAACACTAAAAACAAAATTGAAAAAAAGCGATCACCTTCTCAAAATTTTTGAGAATACCGTTTATTTAGCACATCATAATTAGTCAAGTACTGTTAATACAATCTTGATTGGAAATTTGCTGTCCCATAGTGTTATAATAAGCGCTAGGTCTTGTTATATGCAGATAGAACTTGTGCGTTTATTTTAGTGTCTCGGATTTCCACTCTAACGCATTTGTGTTTAAACAAACGAATCAATTTCGTGCAAATTCGTGAGTTTCGGGGAAATAAACTCTTTCTTTGAAATTCCTAAGTCTGAAATCTACTTGTTCCTGGAGAATAAACGTTTGACGTTTTAATTGTAAATGTAATCGATTTTATTCTTTATTCTATTATACATTCTGGAAAATAGCAGTATCTTTACCCATGCTTTGTTAACATTTAATTCAAATTGTGGGTCAAATTCCTCTTTGGCATCTAATACTCTTAATTCTAATTCTTGTTATTTTTATTTTCATTATCTTAACATTCCCAACATTCCTAGTCATTGCTCTCCCTGCATGCGACTCACTGCATTTGGTAGCTTTATGCTTTCATGATTCCATAGCCGCCGCCGCTCTCTGGCCAGCATCCAAATTGCTAAATGTTGAATGTTCATCCTCTACCAATGCTGCGCATTTGCTCTTTGCTTGCCTACGCTTGCGTTAATTTATTTGCGGACACTGGCGCCCGCCACCAAAAGTATCCGGCTAAGATTTTACCATCCCTTCACAATGCCGTTGTGCCGCCACTAAACATATAAATTGCAAGCTCGCGCAACTCCCGATGTGCGCATGCATGTGGAGGGTAAAATATAACCATTATACGCTCGCAAAATATCCTCATAATTTCACATTTGCGACGGAGAGCGCCAAAACTAAGGGAGCAGATTTAACCGGCGGCAATGTGCAAATGCACGACGCGCTTTAAGCTCTTTAATGTAACCTTGACATTTTAAGTGGAGTATTCATCTGTTTCATCTATTTCTGGACTCTTAAGTGTGAGCTAAAACTTTTTGCGAAGAGATTATTTATTGTTTTAATTGGCAAATTATCAAAATTCAAACTAATTAAGAATATTCTATAAAGTTGAATTAAGTTACTCAACTATTCTTTGATTCCACATTTCCAAACAGTATTTCTATCGCACACAAGTAAATTTATTTAGTAATTAAAATCTTGTTCGTCATTGCTTATCAACTTTGTCGACTTGATACCTCAAAGCTGGCAGGAAATTAGTTCGGCAACTTTGCCGCGCCTTGCATCTATGCATTCTTTGTTCGCGCAATGCGCAATCTAAATTTCACTTGGTGTCATGCCGCGGGATGCAGAGTTGCCACTTGAGACGTCTGCAGTAACGAGACGACAAACATTAAACTATATCGAATGAAACAAACATTTGAGGAGATGAAATGCACCTGCTGGCTGAGAACTGAATTGAATGAAAACCAGGTAAACGGAATTATACGACAGTAGGGAGGAACTAATAGAAGATAAATTGTAATAAGTTTATGGTACATAAAGGTAATTGTCTTCGTTTAAGCCTGAAATAAAATGATTTTAATTTATACTTTGGCAACACATGTTCTAACATATTACAAAGAAGACATTAATTCAGATTTGTTTGGAACGTGTTTTAATGAAGAATAACTTGAAACAAGTTATGATGTAGCAATGTTGCAACACTGCTAATAGCAGTAATGGGAAAAGTGCAGATGTAAACCAAACGGTTTTCAGTGCCAAATTAAATATGAGTATTAAGAATAAAGTTATTGTAGTTTGGTGAAAAAAGAGTGAGTATTAACTATAAAACTCAAATTATCCACTCTACCCATAACCATAAAATGTGAGATGTAAGACAACTTTATAATTTTAGATTAAATTTTAATTTATGATTTAATAACTGATTGTTTCAACAGAATTTTCAGCCTTTAAATTCTTGCAATTACTATTGTACCAACATTTAAAAAAAAATTTTTTTCTCTATTGGTTGAGTATTAAATTTCTATGTAAATTTTAGCTTATTATCCAGCACTTACGCAAATAGTTTAGTAATAGCCGTATCACATTAGCGCTGATTTGTAACGTTGCCGTAATGCCCAAACGACACGTCTCCCGCGTACAATTCGCGTCTAGTTACCCGGAAACTAGGGTCTGCACCCAACACTCAACAGTTTACCCAACTTGTGCGTACATAGAAGTGATAGAACATGTCTTCGTCTATGTACTGTAACTGGCCCCCGAAACGTAAGCGGTAGTCAAATCATTGCCGGGTTCCTAACTCCTCAAGGTAGGCAAACCGCAGCGAACCTTACGAAGATAATAACAAACACGCGCATGCACACACATGCAACCCTCACATGTGTATGCTGGGTCCCGTACCCAAGTGTTCTTAGCGCAGCCAGATTTACTACTAGTATATTGCAGCGGCGGTGTTGTCGTTGCTTGCGGCGAAGGACGTAGGGCGAAGCCGATAAGCCATCCGACCGGAACGCTACGAGTTGTTCGACGAGAGCTCGACTTTGCGGCAGGTGATATGTTAGCGCGTTATATTCGCACCAATAATGCCGCCATCTTGTTATTTCTCTCGCTGATTTCTCCTTGTGCTGGTTCATTCGTAAGGAGTTGGTAAAGTGGGGTAGAGATAGTTTAAGGTTAGGAATGTGCTCCGCTTATTTCCAGGGTTGCAATGGGTCGGTAAATGATAAGTCCTTTTCCGGGGCATTAATGGCGTATTATTAATCCAGCAGCGTCTTAAAATGTTGGTATTAATGTATGCCCAGCGTTGAATTTCAACCACTAGCTTCAATATGCTCTCGGATTGAATTACGATTGAAACATTTTCCGCTAGACACTCTAAGTTGCTTTAGATTTGATATTAAGTTTCAATTTCAAAGCATAGCTGAAATCCAATTAAAACTGTGTGTAAATCTACTACGAAATAAATGAATTGCAATGTATATCTCTAAAGTTAAGACTAGTTAAATTTTGATACAAATACAAAATACATTTTTAAGAATAAACAGCTATAGATACATTTGATTACATAAAGTTTCTTATGCATTCAACAAAACCACCATAAAAATGTTAAAAGTGCCGACAATCTTGACAGTTCTTTGAAAATGAAGAGACAAGATGAGGATTCAAGTTGTGAAGTAAATGGGAACAATCTAGAAGTGCTTTGTGCAATCATGCCAACCTCAATATCACCCCTAACCTCAACATCCTTACCCGCAGCATCGTTGCCAACGCAGACCTATTCACATATTGAACGAGAATCACTTTAAGAGAGACACAATCTTATCAATTCCCAATCAGCACAATACCAATAAATTGTTTACTTTATTCGGGCGCAAAACTCCAATACTGCGATGCACAAATATTTACGTAGCTACCAAGGCTTAGAATGTTTATTTGTTTAGAAGGTTGCAACATGGTAGCATCTATTCCGAGATTTATCGTGCAGCACTGCGGTGTGTACCAGCTAGAATGTTTCTAGCACAATCGGATCGTAACGAAGAAAGGAAAAAGTGTATAAACTACAAGGATGACAATTTACAAAGCAGCCAAAGACAATAGACGCATGCAAATAAGATGAAGCATCTCAAGGAAATGCGCCGATACTACGGTGGTGGAAGAGCGAAAGGGCAGAAAACAACAGCAATGTGTAATACGCAAAATACAGGCATGTGGCTTGTGCACATGATACTGTGTGTGTGTTCATATCGCGCTCATGCATACATATTGTTCGCAGTATTGAATATCTTTGAGGTTAGAATCTAGCTATGTTTATTATATCAGGATAGTTATTACGGAACAAACATGTATGTTTGTACCGAAAGCACACAAATCAAACCGTCATGTTTCTGTGAGGTTGTAGGTCTTTTTTATATCGGCACATTTCTTCTATTGGAATTTTCGTGTAAATCCTGCGGGATATATGAACAACTAGGATTTATCTTCTCTACCCTGGAAATTAAGTTTGACCCGATTTATTTTAGATTTATAACCGGAATTGTAGAATTTCCACATTTCTACAACTTTCAGACGTATTCTCAGTATTTCACACTCTAGGTTCAAATATAAACAAATATTACAAATTAAATTTTGCATTTAAACTTTGACTAGATCATCTCACTCTCCCACAGCCTACAAAAGCTTGTCGATACTTCAAGGCTCAAGGCTCTCAACGCTGCTGTGCAATCTGATTTCTAATTAAAAGCCAAATTTGTTGCGAGACAAACTCACGTAATTAGCCAACCTTGCCGTGTAACTCAAAAATGCGCTTGCCAGAATAAACAAATATTGATTTTATGTTGGTTTCGCTTTCATCGCGTACGAGATCGTAAATATTGCACTATAAACAAGCGCGAGTGAGACGTGAATGGAAATTTTGTTGGCGGAAAACTCAGTTTCCACTTTTAACCCTGTTCTGTATACCCCACCCATTTGCAGATTTGTTTGGTCAATTAATTCTTTATTGATTTTTCGTCGCAGTTTTCACTACAACAAACTTCAAAGTGATGCAGTGTTATTTTCGTCTACTTGGAATAATCTTCAGCAAATCAGTTGAAATCAAAGACAAGCAAGTGTTTTTTTTTTGTTTTCAGATTTCAAATGTTGATTTTCTGTTAATTAAAAGTAAATAGAAATTACCTCCTCAAACATTCAGTCCAAATAAAATTTACATTTATAAAATATCAATATTTTTTGTTGTAGACTGCAATTTGTCTAATGGAAATGAATTTGTGAAGGTAGGGAGCTGTGTAAACTATTGAAATGTTTCATAAATTGAAAATGCAGGCATGGCGAAGTGAAAGCAGGCAAAGTGTTGTGGTCGCAATAAGCAACAACAATAAAATGCCACGCCGTCAAATCGGCCATTCGGGAGAGCTTTTTTGGCCCAACCTGCATGTCAGTTCAATGAAATGGAATGAAAAGTAAAGTGCCCCGGAGACCTAAGAGTCCTAAGTGCGTCTCTTGGGAGGCGGCGAGTACAACTTTAGGCCGATTGTTTACGGCACCTTTCGTAAACAATCGGCTTTGCTTCTAAATGGTCGTTTAAATTGACGTGTTAATAAAAACGTGTTTTGATTGACGTTAAAGCTTTCAAGTTGATACTGAAAAGAAATGTTCTTTCACGTGCAAGGTGCAAGAAATCCAGCAACGTTATACAAGAATTGACAAAAACGAAAAATGTCTTGTAATTTATCAATTTATTTCTTGTGTAAGAATCACAAAGCCTATCGCTTAAAAGCAATTGACCGAAAAAATAATTAAAAACCCACCCCGCCACCGCATCTGCAAATAATTAAAAGTATTCCACGTTAATTATCGGCCGACCGCTTCCCAATCAACCGAGCGCGCGTTTCACGTGCGACGTATAAAACCGATACACACCTGAAAGGCGGCACGATGGCGGCAGCCAGCAGAGGCGACAAACGAATTGAAAGAAATCAACCAATTTTCCTGCTGGAACAAAAGTGTCCTCGTCTCGCGGTCGCGTTCATTTTATTTCCGCCTTCCTGTGTTCAAGCTTGGCGTAGATTTAATCAACGCAATTGGAGATTGAATTGCACAAAGACAAAGCTTTGATATAAAAGCGGAGCTTTTTATACATCATAATAGAATTGAATAAATAAATTAAAAAGTTTATAATCAAAGTTCAATTTCAATTAAACAAGATAAAGAAATTATTCAATTTGAATTTAAATTACACGTTCTATAATTTATTTAAAACAAGAAGCAAAAAGATTTATTGAAAAGCAGAGAATTGTACGTAAGTGAGTTAATGCTAGTGGTGAATATAGAAAGATATAGAGATTTATTTTGCATTTTCCAGCACCGCAAAGGTAAGTCTCGGGTGTAATTGATTAAAATGGATTCAATTAGTGTGCGTATTAGTCTAGTAGGACAAAAGCGAGTAGTGGTCGTAACGAATCAGCGTGCTTGCGGTAGAAGGTAGTAAAGAAAAGTGGACTCAGTGGTGAACAGCCAGATCTACTAATTTTTTGTTTCTTGTAAACTCTGATTTCCTAATTGAAGTTGTGCCAGAGGCCTATTTTGCTAAACTATGTTGAAAGTAGAATCCAATTAGATTCTGTTATTTTACTGTCGTTTATCTTCAATCAACAAATAAAAAAAGTATTTGAGTCTACAAAATGTTGATTAATCATAAAATTACGGATTGATAAGTTATAACGTATTGAACACTTGGCGTCCTATGATAGCAATCCGGAAATGCCCCTTTTGCACGTATAATTACAGATCAATGTGCGAACATGCGGTAAGCGCGTGGCAAACGAGTGTAATAACTTCGAAAATCTGTCGCGCATCCTTAAACGATTCACATCCAACCGCCACTGCCCCAAACCCGCCATTATAAGCGGGTAACGCGTGTAATTTAAACTCGCGCACGAAGACATTAACTCACCAACTGTGGCAATCTAACCAACTTCTAGCCAGGAAGGTACACGAGCAAAAACCTATGAATAACATCACCACCACCTCAAAACCTTTTTTCTTTCTGGCTGCGGTAACATGATAGCTTGTATTTTCGTAGTTGTGCATAGGTCCAGCCGAGGTTGTAGCTTAGAATATGCATCTTTCGAGGCGGAGAATTTATTTGGCACGACACCATAACTTCCATTCTTTTTATGCGAGAACGTTTGGACTTAAAAGCCATTCAAGAGCCGTAGAGATAAAAAGAGGTGTTGTAGGACAGTAGAGGCTTTGTTTCATGCCTAGCGAAAAATTTAAATTATTGCCACGACAAGAAGAAAATATTTTTAGGATGATTTAGGTGTGGTTTAATGTAGGCAAGCTTGTTTACAAAGAATAAATAAGAAATGCGTCCGAATGTTTTAGTTTCGGATTTTATGATAAAAGAAATGGGTTTCTTTGTGGTTTTGTATATTTTATTATTTTCTTGCTTCAATTTAGTTTGGGTGGAGTTTATAAAGTGATTTCAGGATGTCGTTAGGAAGTACAATATTTTTTCAAGGTGGAAATGCGCAGGAAATGTTTCCTTAGCATCCGTTTCCAAGGTGAAGCGTTCACATCCTGTTTCGTTTACGTTATATTTACGCTTACATTTTACTTTTCCTTCCAGCTTGCCCACGACTCGGCGTGGTATCCTCTATTGCGTTGTCAAGATCTTGGCTTCAGACTTCACTTTGCATACATGTGGCTTTGAAAATGTCACAATTTGATTCAATCTGAGTCGTCTTGACTCTATAAATTTGACAATTTAGCAAATTTATTTTCAAGCTATGCCACAAAGAGCTTGAATTAAATGATACCATGTTCTGGCAAGTGATGAAATATCCAAAGTGTCACAAATGGAAATTATTATGTCATTATCATCATCATAAAGCGTACAAACATTTCTCACTTTTGTGAGATAGCGCGTTAACGCGGGAAGAAGTGATAACCGGAAAACTTGGCCCTTGCTAAAGGGATTATTAGAAGCACGTGAACTTTTGGCACACGCAATTTTGTCGTTTCTTACCGGTTGGAGAAAAATGTACGTTAACCTGAACGATGAGCAAATTGCGAAGACGCGCAATGAGGTGCAAGAACGACAAGAAAGATGAAAGAGCACGTAGCCGATTCAATCACCAATAATGTAAAAAAATGCGCGTTAATAATCTAGAAATAAGCATGAAAGTATTTAATTTTCTGAACTAATACACTAGAAGATAAAAGTAATCAAACAAACAACATACAATTTTTCCACAATCTCAACTCTCCTAAACCAAAGTGAATTCTATTGTTTTGAGCAAACTACTTCTCATTAAGTAACAGAAGCAGGCAATTAATAACACGCAACATCGCCAAGACGTGTGTAAATATACAATAAACACAATATGTGTGTTCGCGCTGTGCGTTCTTATGCCGCCTCCCATTCATGTGTACGCAAGCGTAACACCCTCACTTTAGAGCGCAGTGACTGCGCCGCTGTCGATGGCTCGTAAATTGGCAATTATTTATTTTGCAGCCTGGCTTCTACGCCCATCAACGCGTTGATCATATAATGGATTTTCGCTAGACATCATCGCTTAACGAGAGTACCTTAACTCACATTTTATTAGAATGGGTTATTAAATAGGTATTAATATTGAAATTAATAAGATTAGAAAAGTGTATTACTATCACTTTATTAAAGGATTATTTAGAAAAGTATTTAGAGCAATTGCTGTTAGAAAATAAAAGAAAGTACTTTATTATTGTTGGGTAATAAAAATTTATAAGAATGAGTTTCACTAGTTGGGTTTGTAAGAATATTAAACTAAACTAATATTACATCATTCAATTAATAACTAGTTTATCTTTTTATTATATTTAGACCTGAAAATTTGTTTAATACCTTTATTATATGATTTTCATTAATATTTTAAAATTAAAACAACTTGAAATCCATTAATTTAGTAAAGTCGCCAATTTAATAAATGTTTAAAATACTAATCACACGCGCCAAATTAAAGAATAATTTTGTTCAGTTTTAGAGTCAAGTTGATATGCTCAAGATTAGTTTTGGTTAAAACAATATCGAATGTTGTGTGTACATGTATGCGAGTAGAATCTTACAACTCAATATTGAAGCAGATATCTTCAACCGATTGAGCTCAAATTATGTATACGCGTTTAGTCTAGACAACAATGTACGACTTGATGTCCTTCAATAATTCAATACGGTGTAATTTTTAAAATGAAAGATTAGTCAATAAATTTGCTAAGAATAATTTAAAAATTTAAAGTAACAACAATTCCTGTAATTATCAAAAAACAAAAAATAAATTTTATTTATTTTTTTAATAATTTTTATTTGAAAACATTTGATATAGAATTTTGTCGCAAGATTTGTGTACTTAAATTATTGACTTAGCTTAAAATTTTTAACAATTACTCAAATAAATGTAGTCAAATTATTCATTTAATTTAATTGTTTATTGCATAGATAAATTATGTGAGAAAGTAAAGGAGGAGCACGTGGCAAGCATAAAGAATATATAAATTGATAGTAAAAGATTTTTAAAAAATTGTTTATTTTATTTTTTTCCGTGTACTTAAATAAAAACCTATTTTTGAAAACGTTTGTAAATTTTATTTTATTAATGTTTACTTTTTATAGTGTTTCACTACAGCATCAACCCCAATGTGACTTCTGTGCGCCTACGACAATTAATTTTGATTTCTGTTTCTGTTCAATAGCCATACGTCTATTTTTTCTATATTTTCTTCTATTTTCCAGAATTATTGCCATTTCTATTTATAAGCCATGAGTTTTGTTTTTATGGGGATTAGTTTGTTTTAACGTCTAGTTTATTTGTAATTGCGGTGGACACTACTTGCTATCCGAAAGCTGGCTCTAAAAGATGTTTCTATAATTAATGTTACCATAATTTAATAAGTTTCTAGAAGCAGGTAATGTTGCATAGTACAATAAATATCAAAATTATTACATTACCGTTGATTAATTTTGTGTAAAACTTAAATTTACATCTCAAACTTATAGCTTAACTATGAATACTGACCAAAGAAAATTTGAATGTTAGAGAGAAAATTTTATATTAATTAATTGAAAAAAAAATTGAGTTACTTTAGTAGTAAATCTGAATACTCGGTACAATATTTCCATCCCAATATCCCTTTTCACAACATAAATTTGGAAGACACTCACTTTGGTTGCTTAGAGTGTTTACAGATTCCTGTTGTTTGAGTTGCATATAGCATTATACAATAACCCACAAATGCCTATTCAAATAATGCAAATGGACTTTAGTTTCATCTAGTTTACTCACACTCAACAGACTTTATTCCTATACGTGCCAACAACCTTTCCACGGGTTTCCACATGACTTAACTATATAAATCACTTCAAACAACTAACCACTCTAAATACATTCGTTTTTTAGGTAAATTTAATTAAATTGGATAATTCAGAATCATTCATTCATAAATATCTCATCACTATTTTTACATGATCTATTCCACTATATACAACAATTTATTCTATATTGAATGAGAAACTCAATCCCATTTTGGAGTTTTGCAGTAATTATTTATTACTTTCAAACATTTGTTTGCCATTTCATGCGCATGTGTTAGCTGTAGTTGACGCAAATTTCTCAGTATGACCAGGTTATTACACTAGAAAGCACGAGATTTATTTCGTCATACTGTTTTTGATTTAGTTTCAGTTCTCTAAATCTATACAAACCTAATAACTCCGATAAACTAATAGATGAAATTATCTGTTTCAAACTCTAGTTGGAAACTAATTTACGCAATACTTGCAATCACTTCATTCAATAATATTTGCTTTCGTACACTGAAATAAGTATGTTGCTGAATAAGTTATTAAATTGATTTATTTACCAAAATAATATTTACATTCAAAAAATAGATTTCTTTTAAATTAAATTTTTTATATAAATCTTTTAGTTGTACTATAAAAACAAATATAAGTTAAATTTGCTTCTCATTGTCGTACTTTAAATTGTATTTTATTCAAGAATTTCAAATAATAAAGAAACCATAAGAAACATTTTTTTATTAGCAACTTTTAGCCAAAATTATAATTTTATTCAAGATTAAAAATAACTGAACTTTTTGCACAGATTAAATTGGAATAAATGACAATAATGCAAAAAAATATTAAGCTTGTATTTACTATCCTTACATGTCAAACAGATTGATCGTATTTTAAGCTACTAATTAGAATAATTTACAAACATTTTTAAACATTAACAATATAAATAATAATTTATATAAACACTTACAACTTTATGAATAGATTTGAATATAAAATTCTAATATGTGACTGTCTATTAACATTTTTATTAATAAAAATAATTGCTTTAAAGTTTCTTTCCATTGCCATCAATCCAATGTACACTTCATTGGGACTGCAGATAAAAATCCGCATCAAATAACAAGCGAAGCATTAAAAACGTGACTTTATTACTGATCAGTTAATATTCAGTCAAGCGTAGGCATCCTTTTCCTCGTTTCTCTCTTCCAATTCTAAATCTATAGCAAACACGACCAACGGTTTACAACAACAACTAAAAACCGATGAATTAAATTTTTCGTTTCCAATTTCGATCAATTCACTAAATACACATCTCTAGTTTAACTAGTTTTTACTAAAATACTACCAATGTAATTATAGCAATAACAGTACTTTTAAAGCAAAGCCTTGCGTTAAATGCGCATGTTTGAATAATACTACGTTGAAAAGGAGGTTGCGGTGCAAATATTTGCGGGCGCCAGGAATATGCGGCAGCTCTATTGAATTTGCAAAAACTTTCCGTTTTTTAAACTAGACTAAAGCGGGCATGCTATTAGGCATTTGTTCAGTGTGTGCACATGTTAAACAGACTAATAATTGTTGGAATACATTTCTAGTTTTTGTCATTTTTTGATTATGGTGGAGGCGCCGGACATTTATGTAGCAGTAAAAACATGGTAACGGAGTCTGTCAATTTGCAGGAATGTAAAGTCAAGTAAAAACAGTTTTTTATTTTTTTACGTACAAACAAAAAATTACAATAAGCTTATTATATTATAAATATTAATGATAGATATTTAGAGTCAAAATTGTTAGTTAATACATTCTTCTACTGTTGAATAAATGTAAAGATTATTAATCTTTGTAAGGAATGCTTGAAAAACATTGTAGGTAATTTATTGAAATTGAAAAATCATTATCATTTTAACTTCCGATTCGATTGAATTGAATCGATTGAAGCAAAAATCAAATTTAAGAAAGTAAACTTGTTTTCCTACATTTTTGGCTTTCGGCTCCATTGGCACAAAAATAAGACTAAGATATTTGAATATCTCTGTTGATATTATCAATTTAAAAAAAAATTATTTAGAAAACTTTAAGATTTCTTAAACAGTAATCCACTAACTTGATAAGATTAAATAATTTAAGTGTGTAGATTGTTAGAAAAAATATTTTCCTATTAATAGAGATAATCTTAAGCTGTTTGTTGACTGTTGACTGCATAACTTTAAGCAACTTGAAAAGTTGACCAAAGAGACGCTGAAAGTGTTATTACCAGTTATCGTTCTCTGAGTGGCCGTGAGCCTTTTTCGGCGCGTCGTTTGATTCGTTTTATTATTCCTGCAGGAGCGCTGATAAAGCGCGCCTAAATGTGTACTACACATCTGGGACTTGAATAATTTTGTGCAAAAGTCATTCCATTGTGTTTCTATGAAAGCATTTTGAAAGTAAAAACTATCTACTCTGACAAAGACCCGGTAGGATGCCGAAGTTATTTTTGAAATTTAGAAACAGAACTATGTGCGTGATACTATAGCTTATTCTTTGGTGCCTTACTATTTTTACTCAATATCAGAAAAAACAGCTAAATTACGTTATATGGTATCACTTCTAACTCACTTAATCAAGTTATTGAACTTTCGCTATGAGAACGTAAGGTGAACTGCACTATCAAGTAACAACAATGTTATTGATTATTACGAGTGCACTGATATATTACAAGTTGAACATTATAGTTTATTTAAAATACTACCACTGATTTGTTTCTAATAACAATATGTTATTTAAATACAAGTTCTCGCAATTAAAACAATTTCATTGAAAATGCTATTTAAACTATATAAACTGGGATTAAATAACTGAAAAGCACAAACTTTTGTAGGTATTTGAATAGTTTTGACCTAACAAAACCGTTTCCAACTTCTATAGAAATTTATAGAGTATTTATTATATACAAAACCTTTGAGATATTGTGTTAATATCATCTGCAGTTTTACTACTGTATAAACTACAATCATCCAGAGTGTAATTGATAAAATGATTATATTGGATGATTTCCTCTTTTAATATTTAAAATAAAGATAAAATAAAGAGAAATAAATATATTAAATAAAGAAAATACAATTTTAACAATTGTTTAAAATTTAAAGGAAAAATAAAAAAATTTGTATTTTGTCTCTATTACAAGTTCATTAAAATAGAATGATAAAGAATTGTTTCTTACTATTTTTTGATATTTTTTTTTATGATTCACTTTACGTTGTTTTCACACAGTTATTAAGTTTACAGTTATTTTGTAGGTTATGTAGATTAGTCAAACCTGATGAATTTATTTATTTTATTAGAAAAATA